>QNTS01000862.1:489592-502035 GCA_003317085.1 Hucho hucho
TCGGAACCGATGCTCTGTCTATCGGCATGCTAAAACACTTAGCCAGGGTAACTACATGTCCCTGATCTCCTATGTAGAATGGACATGGTAAACATCAAGCCTAGAGGACAAGCACGGCCAGAGTCCAGTAGTTCAGACTGTGTGGCCTGGGAACCGATGCTCTGTCTATCGGCATGCTAAAACACTTAGCCAGGGTAACTACATGCCCTTGGGCTGCTTGCCTTGGCTACCCTGTCAGCAAGAAACCCCACATTCCGTGCAAAACCGGCCTCCGTTTATCTGCGCCTGAACCGTTGAAAGACATTTGAGAGGAAGACATATATATGTAGTTATACTTACAGAGCAGCCGGGAAAACAACCTACAATGAGACATCTTCGGGTCATTCACCGGGAGGCGACGGACCGACACGTTAAAGGCAAAGGCCTGACTAGAAATATGGCCAACTCATAAAACAGACTGCAAACATTTTTTACCAATTCAATATTAAATATGTTCGTATTATACCTATTATTTAAGTCGCTGACAAAAATAGTATAATCAGTGAGATGGACATTTCGCCAGGCAAAGATTCAAGGTTGGCTTTAAACAGCAAAGAATTGTGGAAAGTGGAGTTGAAACCTTCATCCACAACTCGGTGCGTGTTATGCCCATCATAGAAACCCGAAGAGTAAAACCTGCATTGGAAATCTTACTCAACAAAAATTAGAAAACAAATCATCTCTACGTTTTCACTGAGTTCCAGTTCATATAAGGAAATGAGTCGATTGAAATGAATTCAGTAGGCCCTAATCTATGGATTTCACATAATATAAACCCTGTAGCGAACCCTTTTATCCAAAGCGAATTACAGTCATGAATACATGTTACACATCGGTGGTCCTGGGAATCAAACCCACATGCCTGGCATAGCAAGCGCCAAGTATTTACACGTCTGCTTAGGAAGACTCAATGAATCAATGAATGATTGAAGCCAATGCACAAATAAATAAATAACAAATCTAATACAATAGACTGGAATACAATGTATTTGTTCCCTGAAAACATCACATAGGGCTATGTATCAAACTAAGTTAATGAAATGACCTACTTTATCTTTATCTGCACCATTATAAACTGTCCAATCAGATGACACCAACTCTGCCAACGTTCATTGGCTACATGTTTTTGGCGTCATCCTCCGCAGTTGCGTCTATTCACCAACACGTCTACGCGTCTTCTCTATTTATGTCTATTGTGCGGACGACTTAGACGCGCCGGTCCAGACTGGAGCTTCTAAAGGTAGCGTAATGACGCGGACGGACCTCGGGAAATACCCAGCTCCAACTAAAACCTGCCTATAGTTTCATTCAAGATGGTTTTAGAAACCATTTCAAGGATCATAAAAACCCAGCTTCCAGCCTACCTCAAGAAGTTCCCCCTTCCCGAGACGGTCGGAGGATTTGCGAGGTTAACAGGTAAAGGGTTAGTGTTGAAAACAGGAAAGACAGAATAGCTTGTGTCCATGCATGGACGACTACAAGATTAGCCACAGTAGTTCCACACTTTTCATGAGGGGTTTCCACGTTTCTTCTAGATTGTCGGGGTTTTCTGTGTGCCTGTAAAAGTGCTAATCCACTTCATATTTAATAAAGTTCCTTACTTGGCTCATGTCAAGTTGATTTGACATTGAAGGGAACTGTGCACTACTTTGAGATACATTGTAACAGTACAAGAAAATGTATCAGACTCAGAATGGAAACTTTATTAAGTGTACTGTACCGTAGGTATAGACAAGTGTTTCGTTTGTATGTAACACATTTCCTCTCTTGGCTATGGAAGGGAACTAAACCATGTTATTCCAAGCATATGAAACATTAGGCTACAACAAAATAAAAAAACAATTACAATCCAAGTTGAGGCTGTTTTACATACTCCTGTGTGATTAAACAACAATCTCCAAGCGTCAATTGATGGAGCTCATTACTTGACATGAACAAAGTATATGCTATTGGCAGTGATGATTCTTGCTCTCATGGCAGGCAGGCACATTGAGACCAGTCAGTCAATGAAGCACAAGTATGGAGCTTCTGAAAGTCACCTAAAAACAGAGAACCAACTATTGGCCTATAATAACACCTTTTAAGCTGCTTCAAGTAAATTGTTACCAACCAGTCACATGTAAGCTAATTAGACTCACTGGACAGGACTTTCTAAACGTTCCTATTGAAACAGCTGCTGATATAATTTGATGTCATTAAACATTGCATCTACAAACCTTTCCTTTTGCCTTCGCTGCAAAACACGAAATACACTCTCATACGAGGCTCACACACTAGCCTTTTATGAGTAGTTGTGTGAGGAAAAAGGTCTGACGACAGTAGCTGTCAGTGTACAACATTGTTAAAGTTATGCCTTGAATTTAAGTACTATGACAAACCCACTGTAAATATTGGCTGTAAATGTGCTATGAGACCTCAGGCGACCACTTACTTGTTTCAAGCTTTGACAACTTGAAGAAACGCTGAATGCACCCCAATGGAAAGTGTCAGATTTGGGACTTAAAAATAGCCATAAACTAGTGGCTGGCAGATATCCTTGAGTGTGCAGATGACATGGGTAGACCGTCATTGTAAATAAGAATTTGTTCTTAACTGACTTGCCTAGGTAAATAAAAGCATGCCGTTTTCTAAGGAAAGCAGCAGACATGGGTACTATTTCAAAATCTTTCAAATACTTTGAGTGTTTTCCCCTATTCTGTCTGAATTGCCAGATGGGAGGGGTTTGCAGTTTTGGGACTATTCTATTTGTCCATTAACTTGTTAGGGAGCAGTGCATGAGGTGACCGTTTTTGGAGAGCCTGGCGTGCCCAAAGTAAAATGCCTCCCATTCAGGCCCAGAAAATAGGATATGCATATATTTAGTACCATTGGATAGGAAACACTCTGAATTTTCCATTTGTCTGTGAGTGAAACAGAACGGATATGGCAGGCAAAACCCAGAGGAATTTCTGTCCTGGAAAAAGTGATTTTGACACATTGCTCATTTGGGAACCCCTCCCTCATGAAAATGACCATATAAGGGCATATGAATGCAGTACACGTCGCTTCCTTATGATGTCAACAGCCTCGAGACAGTGTATTTCTTCCATTTTGGATGCTTTAGACCAGAGAAAACGACCAAACAAGTGAGTCCCCCCTTGATGACAACAGTACCCAGGGCGCGCGCCCGAGAAGTCGCACAGTGTCTTATTTATCGTCGTTATCGATCAGTTTATATTCCGGTTGATTTATAATAGTAAATATACGTAAAAGTGTTCCTAAGGATACATTTAAAACTATGTTTGAATGTNTATGACGCGCGAACCAAATGGAGATTTATGGATATAATACATTACTTTTTCTAACAAAAGAACCATGGATTGTCTTCGTTGGACACTTAGGAAGACCTCAGCAGAAGTTCTTCAACAGGTAATTGATTTGTTTTCGCTGTGAAATGTGTTGTGTGTGCCACGCTGGCTAATGAATTCATGGCTATGAGAAAGTATGTGAGGTGCTGCCCTCAAACAATCAAATGTAGTGCTTTCGCCGTAAAGCCTTTTTGAAATCTGACAACGCTGTGATATTGCCAAGAAACAGAGCTTTTGATGACTATGGAACACTTGTATATTGGTGGATGTTTAATAATTCAACTTTGGGATTTTGAATTTGGCGCTTTACATTTTACCTGGTGGTGTCGGGTAAGTGCAGGCTTACCCTGGTGTGATTTTTTTTTTTTGATAACTATGTAAATCTCTTTCGGACAAGGTGACTTTGATCAATATATTCGGCTGTATTTACTGATTCGAAAATGCTAATTAGTATCAAAGTAGGCATCATGCAAGACAACAAATACCTACAATCTCCTGCACGTAATTTCTAGCCTACTCCTTTGCTAAACAGGTATTGTGTAAAATAAAAAATTGCACAAGACAGTTAACAGAATTGTCAATTGAAAGAAATGTTGCCAACTTATTAATTACTACATTTAGCTAACATTGGACAGTTAATCCAGAGATTCTTGCCTTTGCCTGAATTCGTCAGTCTCGTCCAGAGCATCATGGCATTTGTAGTTCTGTATGATAGCCACATTAACAGCCAATTAGCATTTAATTTTTGTGGGGTAAATACAGGCGAATATATTGACAAGGCACCTTGTCTTTAGAGATTTACACGGTTATCAAAACGTCATGCCAGGGTAAGCCCTTATTTTACAACCCTTATTTTAAAAATGAATGGTGGAAAAACAATTGGAACCATTTCCTTGTTTGACCGCTAGTTTTTAATCGGTATTATGATTCATACTGTGATACTCTATACACGTTGTGTGATTGTATGACTCAGCTATAACCCTATGTTTAGGGGAGAGGCGGCATTTTATGGGAACCGCTGGGGTGGAACAATTTTAAGATCCAATATCACTGTGTGTTTTACCTGTGCCTGCCTGATTGTGTGTGTTCTTCCCAGTCCTTGAGTGGCTCCGGTTGCTGCCTCTCCTGGGAATCCTGGCCCTGCTGGGCTACCTCACCATCCGGCCCTTCCTGCCCAAGAAGAAGAAGCAGAAGGACAGCCTGATCAACCTGAAGATCCAGAAAGAGAACCCCAAAGTGGTCAACGAGATCGATATCGAGGACTTGAAGAGCACAAATGTCTGCTACTGTCGCTGCTGGCGCTCCAAAACGGTAAATTGGACTAGAGAGTTTGATGTTGTATTGCTAACGCTACTCCTTCTTAGTAATTTCAGGGCCCATATTCAAAGTCTCTCAGGAGTGCTAAGGATCAATGCTGCCTGATAATCTTATTCATTATGATCTATCTGGACAGGGGGAACCTAATCTTAGATCGCAGTACTGCTTTTTTTTTTAATAAAGGCCCTGATCAGGGGGTTGGCTTGAGATTGCATCGAACATGATCTAAAACCAAAGACTTATAGCCATAGCTAGTGGTCTTCTAACTGTAGCAATTTATCCAGATATCAGCAGTTTATTTTTCCATTCTCACTGTCTTGAGGCCAAAGGGAAGCATATGACTGTTAATAAACGGTCAACTACCGAGGGGGGGGGGCTCAAGTTAGCCTATCTATAAGCAATGCCTCGTACTGTACGTATCAGCTAATATTAAGTTGTTTCCTGTTGCAGTTTCCTGTTTGTGACAAATCACACATAAAGCACAACGAGTTGACTGGCGACAACGTGGGGCCTCTCATACTCAAGAAGAAGATATTATAATCCATCTTTAACACTGAGGGAGCCGCCGTCTTCACTCCCTCTTTCTGTTCTTTAAAAAAATACATTTTTTTTGTCTGTATTTTAGGTAATGGCCTTTTGCACTCTTCCACTTTTGTCTTTTGTTTTGGTAAAAAATATGTATGGTGCATACTTTGGTATTGATATGCTGCAGAAATGTTGGTGGTGCGTTAACTCAAAGATTTTACCATCAACACTTGTGAATCTTATTTATTTCAACTTGCCAATAAATGGGCAATAACAGAGAGGTTATACCAGAGTAGCATAACACTTTAACTATCACCACTCCCTCTTATTGTCTCCTTCTGAGAACTTTTTGTACAGTGGCGATTTTCCAGTCTGGCTAGTAGCACTCGTTAGAAACAGTTCACCTTGGTCTCCGTTGGTAGCACCGCTCGGTTCCAAACTATTGGGACCACATTGAGGGGAATTTGAACTTGAATCACGATTGCAATTAGGGTAGCAACTTGCTATTTATGGTAGTAGTATATTTTGTTAGGTTGAAAAAATATATATACTTAGCCTTTTCAGTCTCCGAACTACTGTAAGCTTGAAGTCTTTCACTTGCATACAAACACACTTACAGGATTTGTTTTCTCTGCCATTTCTCTTTGTTCATAACCTTTATAAAACATGCCTTAATTCTGTGTTCATACTATATTGTGTATCCTTGTATTCAACCTGACAATCCTCAAGAAACAACAAACCCTTGTTTTTCTACAAATATTTAAGCAATTAAATGTTTTGCCTCTACAGTATCAAACATGTCAGTTGTCTGATTGACTTTGCATTCAGATTGAATGTGTTGCAAATATTTAATTCATCAACATGAGATTTGAAAAAGGTATCTGATCCTTTGGTTATTGATCCTTATGTTAAATACCAATCCAGTTTTACTGGGATTTAGGCAAACTGTGCCCGCCCGTGGACTTTTTGAATATATGAATATGAATATAATTTCTGGGTATGATATTCCAGTTGAGCTAGACTTACAGTATATATGCACTCTGGAGCAAATTATAATGGAATTTGTTTATGTAACAGAAAATTAACATTGATCTCAGAATTTTTTTTTTTTTTTTTTACAAAAGTTAAAACAGGACTCTTAAAATGGTATGATATATTACAAATGACTACTGAAAAACCTAAAAGGGACCCTTTCAAGAGTCCATACAAACGTAACAAAAAATGTATCTCAACTGTACAATTAACTCTATGGAATCAAAATCATAAATACTGAATATTAATAACGTAAACACAATAGAAGGAATAGAACAAAAAAAACAGACTTTGGTAGTCTTTTCCTAAAAATAGATTTTACAGTATATTGCTCTGCTATTATCTGAGCCACACTGATTTTCCATGAAAGACCCCCCCTGTCTTAAATATATCTTAGCTAGGGGCCCATATTATTCATGTTTTTTTTGTGTGACATCATTCGGTCACATTTTACTACACATGATTTGAAAATTGCTTAAATGTCAACGTACAGTAAATAAATAAAATCGTCTTGCCTTTGTCCCGAGTCTAGCAAGCAACAACCTTCCAACGCTAAATATATTTTCTATGAATCAAACCTGCACAACAAGCTAGCAGAACACACTTCTCATAAATACATTACATTCACACAGAATACATCGGCAGCAGCTGGTAAATAATTGATGCGTGAGGCCTAAGGACCCCCCCCCAAAAAAAGAACGCTGTGAAGGCGTACATACAGTGTATGACTGTATGATAATGAACACACGAACATGCCTGACAGTCAATGTCGAAAACATTCAATGGCTCAGCTCATAGAACCACTTTTAATGATAGGGTATCATTTTTGTAGTAACATTACTGAATTTTCAGTATAGTGAAATTGACGTTACAGTATAGTGCAGAACGCTTGGATATAGTGGCTTGTTGGTTGAGTGGCAGCTGTAGTTCGAGGCCTGGAAACTCGGGGGAGATATAAACAAACACTGCAGGATGCCAAACACACCGAGGACAGATACACAGATGAGAGACCCCACTGTCCGAAAGGCAATATCCTGGGTGTCACCACAGTCAAATAGGAACCCTATTCTCTCAACAGTACAGCACTTTAAAAGAATACGGTGCCATTTTTACACTTGAATAGGATGCCATTTTACAAGCCCTCTTGAAGTGCCCCCATTTCCCTACGATCCATCCATGTCATTTCCTCCTTGGTGAAGTGTACTTCCTGGTTCCCGCCACGGAGGTTGGTTTGGTATCAGAGTGTACTCTCGTAGGTGATTGGGGTCTCGGTTATAGTTCCGCTTTGCTCTCGCTCTGCATATCCAAGGAAAAAGGGTAGAAAATAATTATTTTAAAAAATTGCTTTTACAGTGTGTGTGTGTGTGTGTGCATGCTCGCATGTGTGTGCGCGAAAGAAACTGAACTTCCTCCATGTGAGTATAAACAAAATAAGACTATAGGCCAAATGGTCAATCTGGAAAATGTCTCAGCGAGTGTACAGTCTGAGACACAGTGATGGGCAGGTAACACGTTTTACCAGGACACGCAGTGTAGTCAAATTAAAAGATCTCCAAACCTGTGGTGACAGGGCTGAGACGAAACATGAGGCACGAAACAAAAGACCACCTGAAGCCACGGTGCAAATCATTCTCCAATCCACGGCTTCTCTTTATTAGCCTGAGATCCTGACTGGCACGCTCGGTTTCACCATTGTCAACAATGTTGAAACAAAAGCGTATCAGTTTGGATTCCAGGCTTTTTTTTTGGAATAAAGATAATCTCTGTCATAAAGGGACACTGCTTTTCATAAACACGCTTCCTTCCCTATGCTGTGTGGACAAAGCTATGACAAGCTGGTTTAGCACACTGGAGTATAACAGGAGTGGAGGTTGAAACCATAATGGGGTGTATAAGGTCACTGATTACAGTGCCTTGCAAAAGTATAAACCCCCTCTTGGTGTTTTTCCTATTTTGTTGCATTACAACCTGTAATTTAAATGGATGTTTCATTTGGATTTCATATAATGGACGGACACAAAATAGTCCAATTTGGTGAAGTGATGAAAATAAAAGTGGTGCATGTGTGTTCACCCCCTTTGCTATGAAACTCTTAAATAAGATCTGGTGCAACCAATTACCTTCAGAAGTCACGTAATTAGTTTTGCACACATGGACTTTATTTAAGTGTCAGTATATATATATACACACACACACACCTGTTCTGAAAGGCCCTAGAGTCTGCAACACCAAGGGGCACCACCAAGCAAGCGGCACCATGAAGACCAAGGAGCTCTCCAAACAGGTCAGGGACAAAGTTGTGGAGAAGTACAGATCAGGGTTGGGTTATAAAATAATATCAGAAACTTTGAACATCCCACAGGGGACCATTCAATCCATTATTTAAAAAATTGAAAGAATATGGCACCACAACAAACCTGCCAAGAGAGGGGCGCCCACCAAAACTCACAGACCAGGCAAGGAGGGCATTAATCAGAGAGGCAACAAAGAGACCAAAGTTAACCCTGATGGAGCTGCAAAGCTCCACAGCGGAGATTTGAGTATCTGTCCATAGGACAACTTTAAGCCGTACACTCCACAGAGCTGGGCTTTACGGAAGAGTGGCCAGAAAAAAAATAAGCAAACATGTTTGGTGTTTGCCAAAAGGCATGTGGGAGACTCTCCAGACATACGGAAGAAGGTACTCTGGTCAGATGAGACTAAAATTGAGCTTTTTGGCCATCAAGGAAAACGCTATGTCTGGCGCAAACCCAACACCTCTCATCACCCCAAGAACACCATCCACACAGTGAAGCATGGTGGTGGCAGCATCATGCTGTGGGGATGTTTTTCATTGGCAGGGAATGGGAAACTGGTCAGAATTGAAGGAATGATGGATGGCGCTAAATACAGGGACATTTTTGAGGGAAACCTGTTTCAGTCTTCCAGAGATTTGAGACTGGGACGGAGGTTCACCTTCCAGCAGGACAATGACCCGAAGCATACTGCTAAAGTAACACTAGTGGTTTAAGGGGAAACAATTACATGTCTTGGAATGGCCAAGTCAAAGCCCAGACCTCAATCCAACTGAGAATCTGTGGTATGACTTAAAGATTGCTGTACATCAGCGGAACCCATCCAACTTGAAAGAGCTGGAGCAGTTTTGCCTTTAAGAACGGGCAGAAATCCCAGTGGCTAGATGTGCCAAGCTTATAGAGACATATCCCAAGAGACTTGCAGCTGTAATTGCTGCAAAAGGTGTCTCTACAAAGTATTGACTTTGGGGGGTGAATAGTTAGGCACGCTCACGTTTTCTGTTTTTTTGCCTCATTTCTTTTTTGTTTCACAAGAAAAAATATTTTGCCTCTTCAAAGTGTTAGGCATGTTGTGTAAATTAAATGATACAAACCCCCCAAAAATCGACTTTAATTCCAGGTTGTAAGGCAACAAAATAGGAAAAATGCCAAGGTGGGTGAATACTTTCTCAAGCCACTGTAGGTCATGTGGGGATAACGGCTGTCACTCAAGCAAGGTGTGGGTGTGGGTTTTTGTGTGCGTTTCTATTTTAAAAGAGTGAGGCAGTCCTTCCTGTTGCTGTGTGTGTGTGCTTTTGCACATTCTGTGTGTGTGCGTCCTCACCCCAGGCAGGGTTCTTTGGTTTCTGCAGCAGGCGAGGTCCTGTGAGTCCTATGATCAGGGCCCCTATGGGGGCGGTGAGTAGGATGGAGAGCACGGCCACTGTCAGCACGTCCATGCCGTACTTCTCCAGCTCCTTATCCTCCTTGGTACGGGCCATGTCCAGCGCTGTGGAGCCGATGGCCGCCTGGGGAGAAAAGAGGGGAGGAGGAGATCAACACATTGGCCACATGTCACCCTCAACATTGTGAGAGCTGGAACTCTCAGTCATAAAGTTAAAATAACACAGACATTGGTAATAATACGTGTTGCATGTCTTCTAGTTAGAATATTCAAATGTTATGGTTATTTTGCTTGTTGAGAAGTCTTTTTTGTGTGAAGCAAATTTCACCCTTGGATCCTTGGATGTTCTTTGTTTAAAAAAAGAAACGTCTTTTGAATGCTTATTGGATACAGAGACATGGAGAGGAGAGAGAATGCTGAAAGAGCAGTAAGCTGGATTCGAGCCCAGGCTGGCAGAGGTACAGTGAGGGAAAAAAGTATTTGATCCCCTGCTGATTTTGTACATTTGCCCATTGACAAAGAAATGATCAGTCTATAATTTTAATGGTAGGTTTACTTGAACAGTAAGAGACAGAATAACAAAAAAAAAATCCAGAAAAACGCATGTGAAAAATGTTATAAATTGATTTGCATTTTAATGAGGGAAATAAGTATTTGACCCCTCTGCAAAACATGACTTAGTACTTGGTGGCAAAATCCTTGTTGGCAATCACAGAGGTCAGATGTTTCTTGTAGTTGGCCACCAGGTTTGCACACATCTCAGGAGGGATTTTGTCCCACTCCTCTTTGCAGATCTTCTCCAAGTCATTAAGTACCTGTACAGTGGCTTTGGGTAGCCAGGCCAGAGTGATGAAGAGCTTCTCTTTGAAGTTGAAGCCGGCACACAGCACACAGACGAAGGTGAAGAGAACACGCACCAGCAGACCAATGGCCAGAGAGCCTATGCCCAGGCCTGGTGGGCCAGAGAAGTTCAGGGGGGGTTGAATGATACACTTTATTCAAGTTAAAGTAGGAAAACATTTGGAAAACAAATTGATTATCTCCAAAGAGCGGGGTATAAATGTATATGTAGTGTGTGTTTATGCGTGTGTTTGTGTTCTCACCGACAGTGTTTTTGTTCAGCTCTGAGATTTGGATCTCGGCCCCGATCAGGCCGAAGAGCAGCGGCTGGAACACCTCCCAGGCAATACCCACTATGTCCTCCACAGGGACCTGCACATGCACCGAGTCAGACACACACACACACATTACGGTCTCTCAAATGACTGACGTTTTCAAACACAATTTGTGAAAGTAGAGCAAATGGAGGGGTTTGAGAGGCGCTATCAAGACAAGTGATAAAAAACATTACAAACCACCTACTACAGAGAGAGTTCAGCAAACACCAAGACTTCACAACTGTGTTACTCTACTGGAGAATCTGCCTCCCATAGAGACAATACAAGATGTGACTGTATATTTGGGATTGGGCCTCTGTCCTGACTGGAAGGGTCCCGCTGTGTGTTAAGACAGCAGTCTGTGCTGCACTGGAACGTTCAAGCTGTCCAGCTGCTATCCAATGCTTTAGTTTAGTCCACTGTGTTGGAGGTAAGGGCTAGAGGGGCATTTGGGTGAGAGAACAAGTGCCTAGCTAGAAGACGCAGGGTACGGCGGGTTGAGTGAGTGGTCGGCACGGGATGGGGTCGACTGACCTTTGACCTTCTCCAGCCAAGGCCAGCCAGGAAGGCGAGGACCAGGGTGCAGAGGCCCCCCGAGCCGGGGAAGCCGGCCACGTTGCTGCCGAACACGGCAAACACCGACAGGCCCAGCAGCAGGAATGAGCGCTTCATCACTACGTTGTCCTACAGGAGAGAGAGTGAGCGAGAGAAGGAAGGATGTATTACTAAAGTTTCCCAAACAAGGACTATGTCCCTGGAGTAACATTACTGAGAAAGGGAAATGCTACCGAGAAAACCGAGCTCCGTTATAGGTCAACTCCACAGGCCAGTTTCATAGACCTGGACTACGCATACTCCTAGATTTGGCATAGGTCCTCAGATCCTCAAAAGGTTATTCAGCTGCACCATCGAGAGCATCCTGCCGGGTTGCATCACTGCCTGGTATTGCAACTGCTCGGCCTCTGAACACAAGGCACTACAGAGGGTAGTGCGTACGGCCCAGTAACATCACTGGGGCCAAGCTTCCTGCCATGCAGGACCTCTATACCAGGCGGTGTCAGAGGAAGGCCCTAAAAATTGTCAAAGACTCCAGCCACCCTAGTCATAGACTGTTCTCTCTGCTACCGCACGGCAAGCGGTACCGGAGCGCTAAGTCTAGGTCCAAGAGGCTTCTAAACAGCTTCTACCCCCAGCCATAAGACTCCTGAACACCTAATCAAATGGCTACCCAGACTATTTGCATTGCCCCCCACCCCCTACCCCTCTTTTACACCACTGTTACTCTCTGTTGTTATCATCTATGCATAGTCACTTTAATAACTCTACCTACATGTACATATTACCTCAA
>QNTS01000863.1:19100-33774 GCA_003317085.1 Hucho hucho
CACGGCCTGTTCCTGCTCCCCGCACCAGAATCCCAGTGCGCATCGTGAGCCCAGCACGGCCTGTTCCTGCTCCCCGCACCAGAATCCCAGTGCGCATCGTGAGCCCAGCACGGCCTGTTCCTGCTCCCCGCACCAGAATCCCAGTGCGCATCGTGAGCCCAGCACGGCCTGTTCCTGCTCCCCGCACCAGAATCCCAGTGCGCATCGTGAGCCCAGCACGGCCTGTTCCTGCTCCCCGCACCAGAGTCCCAGTGCGCATCGCGAGTCCAGCACAGCCTGTTCCTGCTTCACTCACCAGAACCCCTGTGTGTATCGTGAGCTCAGCACAGCCTGTTCCTGCTTCACGCACCAGGTCCCCTGTGCGCATCGCGAGTCCTGCACAGCCTGTTCTTCGTACCAGGTTTCTAGGGTGTCGTACCAGCCTGGTACGAACTGTTCCGGCTTCTATCCCCGGGCCTCCGGTGCGTGATCTCGGGCCGGCACCGGAGCCGCCACCTAGGACAAAGAGACCCACCCGAGGACCCCCCATGGACTTTTTGGCGCGGTCGGAGTCCGCGCCTTTGGGGGGGGTAATGTCACGTCCAGGCCTGGTTTAGCAGGCTGGTGTTTAGTTTGTCTTTTGTTTAGGAGGGTTTTGTGTTCTAGGTTTTGTATTTCTATGTTGGGGAAATGGTTCCCAATTAGAGGCAGCTGATTGTCGTTACCTCTAATTGGGAACCATATATATGTTTGTGGTTTTCACTGGGGTTTTGTGGGTCATTGTTAGTAGTGTTATGTTTAGTGGTGTGTGCACGGTTAGCCACACCGGAGTTACGATCTTTGTATTTGTTTATTGTTTTACCAGTTACGTAATAAATAAAGTATGTATACTGGATACCTCGCTGCATCTTGGTCCGTCCATGAAGAAGATCATGACAGTGGCGTCATTGAAGTTGTCGAAATAAAGCTGTGGGTAGCTGGTGTGTGTTCAGTGAGTTGTTTTGGCAGTCTGAGTCACAAATTATGATCCCTGTGTGTTCAGCAAGAGGATTGGATGTTCCATGTTCAGTAAGAGCAGTTTATGTTCAGTAAGTGTTCAGTTAAGACTTAGAGTAGTGTTCAGACTGTGTTCAGTGTGTGTTGGGTAGCGGGTGTTAAGCAACAGCACTAGAAAATGTTCAGTGTGTGTTCAGTATGGGTAGTGTTCAGTACAGCCTGGGGACAGTACAGTGTTTTTTCCAGGCAGTCTCTATTCCCTGTGGGCAGTGGAGCAGAGAGCCCCATCATCACTATATAAACCAAGACACAGCACGCTATTCCACAGGCCATGGAATTACTCACATAACTAACCTTAACCCAGCAAACACACACACACACATAAATCAAATTGTATTTGTCACACGCTTCGTAAACAACAGGTGTAGACTAACAATGAAATGCTTACTTAACAGGCTCTTCCCAACAATGCAGGGCACAGTCTGTCAGGAGCCTGTCGAACGCCCGCTATTCCCTCCAGCGCTAAGAATGTGAGAATGGCGTGGACGCGCGCACACACTGCATTATTCACCATAACCTAGAGCCACTCAGTCCGAACAGGAAAATCTCCACAAGCACGCGTGTGTGAGTGTGCACATAAAGACACCATGACCCCAAACTACCATCTTGTCTTTACCTTCCCTCCCAGACACACTCATGTCACGCATCCAGGCACGTAGGGCCGGCACAATTACTGTATAACAGTGTAACTGATGGTTACCGATGAAGACCACCATTGAAAATAAAATAGCCGTCGGAGACAGCGGTCAATTGGCTGGCCAATTATCGTCATCCAAAATTCCATGCCCGTCACAGCCCTACACACATGCTGCAAACACACACTGGGAAGTGTACTGCGATGGTGCTGTATGTGATGAGGGGGCATTGGAAAACCATTACAAGAAAGAGCATCGTAGCAGGGCCCAGCACACAGAAAGGGCCAGCACAGTACAGGTAAGCAGCACAACACAACACCAGGTGGCATGACGGCAAAACGTCAGACCTCCTGCCTGTTCTTAGCAGCCTGTGAGGAGGGAGAGGCAGAGGGAGCAGCTTCAGAACACTTCTGCAGGTGGGGAAAGAGGGAAGGAGAAAGAAAAGAGATAGGATTGGGGGGCAGGGGAAGGATGTATGGAGAGAAAGAGAGGGGTATATAGAGAGAGGTGGTTAGAGGCGGAACAGGGAGAGAAAGAGAAAGAAGAAAGGAGGGAGGCATTAGAGGACATGGAAGAGAAGGGAAAACAGAGGGAGAGCGACAGCAGGGGGGATAGATGAAAAGAGGAGGATTAGTAAGCAGCCAGTGGTGTAAGCTAGGGCATTGTCACTACCCAGCCTAGCAGAGCCTGAGAAAGACACAGTCGTCATCACATTCACCAGGTCACACACACTCCAACAAGATCTAGAAGCAGAGGACAAACTCCCATATCCTGGTGAAGGATATGGGCAATCACACACACATGCACAGGCAAACACACATGGCTAGAACAATTCTGCTGTGATTGAAAGACCTCTGTGGGCCAGAGATTGACTGTGTGTGTGTGTGTGTGTGTGGACACCACAAAGCCCCTTTCTGCCTGGGCCAAGTCAAGTGGCTGTATCTGATCACCTGAGTGACAGCCTTGCTCAACCTCTACCGTCCCTGAGAGAGAGAGAGCACCTAAAACCCTCTACTATTCACTGCCAACTACGCTTCTCCTAGCTTCTCTTGGCCAACCTCAGTAAGTCACTGACTAACTGAATCTGCACTGATAGCACTTCAACACAGGGGAGCAAAGCTAAGTTATGCTATCTCCCTAGCCAGATCAGCCCTGGCCTGCATACAGCGCTGTTTAGGCTGTTAGGAAAACGCCACTAGCGCTCGTTAGCAATCGGCATCTGGGGGTAGGCAGAGTGTGTGTTCAGAGAAAGGGAGAGAGAGCGTGCATCATTTTCCAAATCTGTGTTTATATCCCCCATCCCTCTCTTTCCTCCTCTCCCCCTCTGTAAACTACCTAAGGGGAAAAACACACAAGGAGCAAGTCTTGTTCTATCTGAAGGGAGTTTTTAGCTCTCTCCCTGTCTGTTATTCATCAAACCAGCATTTGTCTCGCCTCTGGATAAAAAGAGGGCCTAGGAGAGATCTGAATTCAGGGTATTTTCTTGAGTGAGACTTTTGTTCTGTCGTTTTTTTTCTTCTCTTACTTTGATGCTGAGAACGGAGACGGAGAGGCAGAAACAGCACTAAGAGGCACATTTAGGATGAAGCTGAGGAGTGGTGGAGAGGGAAAAGAAAAGAGGGGGTAAATGACAGAAAGAGAAACATAAGATGCTGAGAGAGAGAAAACAGAGGAGATAAAGAGAAAAAGAAAGAGAGGGGAGTAGATGACAGAAAGAGAGACAAGATGCAGAGTGAGAGAAAATGGGAGAGAGAAAGAGACAGGGATATAGAGGAAGAGACTCAAGAGAGTGTGTGAGAGAGAATGTGAGAGAAAGGACAGTGCTGGTGAAGGATAAAAAATATGTTGGTATCAGAGGCAGGTCAGGAGTGTAGTGTTAAAATGGTGACCCATGTGACAGCCTGTTCCTTGCTGAGGGGTGGAACACCTAACTGAGGAGCCCATCTCTACAGACACCCGGTTTGTTTTGGATTCATCTAGCTAGGACAGCATCTCTTTAATTGGCTAGATTACATTTTCACTATATAGGGGATAGGGACTGATTTTGGGATTAGGTGGATCTCTTTATCTTGTACCATTATCTCGTTCTCAAGCCCCTTGTCACTATCTCCTTCTGGGCATTTGGAGTGAACTGATTGGCCCTGTAGTGTCAGGTGGTCTTAGACAGCGAGCTTGTGAGGTCTTGTTGACTTCAGTAAAATTGATGTAATGTGACGTGCGCACTTGTCCACTCGCACAAGCACACACAGGCCGTACCATGTTACTCATGGCAGAACAATGGGCTTATGTATGGACTGTTACATCAGATGTGTTCACGCACAATGCATCACTGTTTTATGAGCGATGTTGGACTTGACACAAGGGCTCTATTCTCTCTCTCTCTCTTTCTCTCACACACACACACACACAATATAAATTAATATATTCGCAAATGAACACATTAACATGCACATACAGTACACACCCTATACACAATCTATGTACGCAACTAGACATATTTTCCGAGCTCTCTTAACACAGACGCTCTGTACCCTCAACCTCCATCTGTGCAAAACGACTTAAAGGGGAAGTTGACCTGAAAACCCTTCTTGGAACTTCTGTCTGTTTGTCAGTACCCCAGACAGTTTTTAAGTCGATTGTTGGAGTATTTAGATTTCTATATTATTATATCAAAATGCTGAAATTCCAAAATTACCTAAAAAGCATAAAAAATAGTGTAGTTATTATTACATAAAAAACGATTGGTGTCTAGGCATTGATTTGCCAAATAAATGTGTTATTTAATGTAAAAAGTATAAAAAACAAAGACCTACTTCGTGCTAGTGCAAAGGTCTTCCATATAGTTTGTAATCTGGTAGATACTCTTCTTCGTGGTTCTAAGATGGATAAGGGGGCAGGGCGAATGAGCGTCTTACTATTGGTCTTTAAGAAAGGAAATCAGCACGAAAGGGAGTAAAAACAAAGATGGGAGCTAGCTAGGCTAGCAGTTAGTAATCTCTGAAGTAATGTAAGTGTAGGCGAATAGCGTTAGTAGTGCTGTAGCTGAATGACGTTGGCCAAAATGAAGTGCATTGTACCCGGATGCAATAATGTAACAGTCAGATACAAATACACTACACATTTCCACTCTTTTTCCTGACTGCAATGGAGCTTTGTGTCAGGCATGGCTGCAGGCCATCTGATATCTTGCTTATGGTGTCGATTCGACGCCTGAAGTCATTCACCAGCTGCGGTTGACCATGTCCAATGATCACTTTGTGGCCACTGACTACAATAGGGACCAGTTGAAACCTGGTTCTGATCCCACTGTCTTTCCACCATGGACGGAAAACTTCAACCATTCAAGGTACACTACATGACCAAAAGTATGTGGACACCTGCTTGTCAAACATCTCATTCCAAAATCATGGGCATTAGCATGGAGTTAGTCCCCCCTTCGCTGCTATAACAGCCTCCACTCTTCTGGGAAGGCTTTCCATTAGACGTTGGAACATTGCTGTGGAGACTTGCTTCCATTCAGCCACAAGAGCATTAGTGAGGTCTGGCACTGACGTTGGGCGAGTAGGCCTGGCTTACAGTCGGTGTTCCAATTCATCCCAAAGGTGTTTGATGGGGTTGAGGTCAGGGCTCTGTGCAGGCCAGTCAAGTTCTTCCACACAGATCAACAAACCATTTCTGTATGGACCTCTCTTTGTGCACAGGGGCATTGTCATGCTGAAACACGAAAGGGACTTCCCCAAACGGTTGCCGCAAAGTTGGAAGCACAGAATCGTCTAGGATGTCATTATATGCTGTAACATTAAGATTTCCCTTCACTGGAACTAAGGGGCTTAGCCTGAACCATGAAAAAGAGCCCCAGACCATTATTCCTGCTCCACTAAACTTTACAGTTGGCACTATGCAATCGGGCAAGTAGTGTTCTCCTGGCATACGTCAAACCAAGATTTGTCCGTCAGACTGCCAGATGGTTGTTAATATGTGTATGTGAATATCTCACATCAGAGAGTTAGATAAGACACAAGCATAATCCTTTACTCAGATAAACAGACACTCATAATGCACCTGTTGATCTATCCTAGAACGGTGCCCCACTAGCGCCATCTCTAGGTTGGCATTATGTCCATTATCAACATCTTCCTTTTCATATAGAATTAGCTTGAGCACTTTGTACGATTTTAATACCCCCGTGAAAATATCAATTTACATTATCAACACCTTATTTTGTTTAACATTTTTTTATATGAAAGAAATTGTCCATCTCTTAAGGGACATAGGCAGGGGCGGTCTTATGTTAGCCCTTGTCCTAGTGTGGTGCATTGGTAGCATATTGGGCACCTCTGGGACGTTGGGCACCTCTGGGAGCCTCAGGGCCTCTCTTTCCTCTTCCACATCCTCCTGAAATTGCCGAGGCACGGTCGGCAGAGATAACTGCCCTGGTGGGGTCTTCCCCGTTTCCTCATTAGGTGTCCTGCCGACACCATCCCTAGGATATTCACAGTCTTCCCATGTGGACCTCCTGTGCCCTATGCTCTCCTGAACTGGGCGTATGTCCCTCCGGGTTCCTTCGATACTTTCGACACTTTACTTCCACTTCATATTCACACTCACCTATTGTGTAATAACAGAGTCTTCGTACAGCCTTAGTCTTGCCTTGCTTGGTTGTGGCTTTAAATCTCATCCTGCATTACTTGCATAAAGTCTCTGTAGCTGAGTATATTAACAGTTCAGCCACTGTATAGCTGGCATTGGATAGTGCTGATTGGATCATAATCACAGTTATCACATGTCAGTGGGGCAAGCTTTAAGTTTGTAAACCATTTATCTTTGCCACTTTGAACAGAATGTACATGTGTCATGTATAGCATGTCAGCTTCTTCATCATCATTATCATCACTGCAGATTGCAGATTGACAGTCTTACTTTGTCTTTGTCTACACACTTTAGCAAAATTTATATTTTACCCACAGAATTTGCACAGATCCCCATATGCGGGCATTTGGCTCATGTGTGTTGATCCACAGTACATGCACCCATCATTAGTATTTTTCCACCTTGCATCACTGTCCAACTAATTTTGTTTCCATTTTTTGTCGACATGGTCTCTGTATTTGTTCTGAGTGGCATAATTGACAGATTCTGCCTGTTCGGGGACAGTGTTCATCCAGTTCGAGGTGAGTAATCATTGTTCTGATTTCCAGAAGCTCTTTTCAGTCATAAGAGACGGTAGCATCAACATTATGTACACAATAAGAAAGAAAACACACAAAATAGCACAATTGGTTTAGGAGCCCATAAAATGGCAGCCATCCCCTCCGGTGCCATTCTTTCTCAGTACAGATCTCACCAATCACTCTTCCTGGTTATACCTCCCTGGGAGGGAATGGAAGAAGGAGAGGGGTGGTGGAACAGACATGAGGATAGAACAATTAATCATACTGTCTCTGATTTTTCTTTGTTCAATTTCCTTTTCACATCCTTTTCAAAGAGGGGACCCAACGTTCCTCCACTCATGCCTACTCCAATAATTTTTCTGTTACACATCTTTCAAGAGATCCGAGAAGCCGTGTGGAGTATTTCAAACAGGCCAAGAACTGGGTAGAGAAGAGTGTGTCTGAAAAGAAGACATTCAACTTTAGAATCCGATTGGTCCAGCAGGCTGTCAAGCGGCAGGAAGTTAACCTCTATGGGCTAGGGGGCAGTGTTCAGAAGTACGGAGAGCCTGACGTTCCCAAAGTAAACTGCCTGTTACTCAAGCCCAGAAGCTAGGATATCCATATGATATGGCAGGCAAAAACCAGAGGAAAATCCATCCAGAATTTTCTTTTTGAGCTCCCAGACCATCCCTATGCTGGCCTATTCAATTTAAAACCAAATAGCTCCCAGGTTGCAGTACCTATGGCTTCCACAGGATGTCAATAGTCTTTATACAAGGTTTCAGGCTTGTTTTTTGAAAAATGAACAAGAAATTGTAGTTTTTCCAAGTGGCCCATGAAGTGGACACAAGTGTTTTGGTGCGCGTGAATGAGGGTGCGCTCTTCGTTATTTATCTCCGGTATTGAACATACTACATTCCGTCTTAAATTGTATCATTTATTTACATATTAGGGACCTTGAGGATTGATTAGAAACGTTGGTTGACTTGTTTGGACGAAGTTTACCGGTATTTTTGGGGGATTCCTTTGTCTGCATGTTGAACAAGTTGAACGGGTGGATTACTGAATAAAACATGCCAACTAAACTGACTTTTTGGGGATATAAAGAAGGACTTTATCGAACACAATGACCATTCATGTTGTAGCTGGGACCCTTGTGATTGCAAACAGAGGAAGATCTTCAAAGGTAAGTGATTTATTTTATCGCAATATTTGATTTTGTAACGCCTGTGCTGGTTTGAATAATATTTTGGAAGTGGGGCGCTGTCCTCAGACAATTGAATGTTCTGCTTTCGCCTATTGTAAATTGGACAACGCGGTTCGATTACCAAGATTCTAAGCTAAAGAATAATGTATGACACTTGTATTTTCATGAATGTTTAATATTATGATTGTGTATTTTGATTTGGCGCGCTCCAATTTCACCGGATGTTGTCCTAGGTGGCACGCTAGCGTCCCACCGATCCCTAAGAAGTTAACAGATCATATACAAAGACCCAGACTTCAAAGTTGACACACCAGACCTTCCTGAATGCCCCCTCTCCTACTCAGCCTCCCCCCAAAAAATTATCCCAAGCGGCTGATACCCTGTCTGCCCTGGCCTGTCTCCCCCTGTCTGGTACAGGTACCCCCGCCACACTCCCCCCTCTCTCCTGAGCTTTCGCTCGCCTCCAGCACACACACATACACCGCAGACTTTGGACTGGTCTGAATTTTACATGGCCTAATTAATTTGTGAAGCTTATTATGTGAGCTTACTCAGAAACTCTTTAACTAGAATAGGCCTACTATTCATTTATTTTATCTCAGACTTGTATAGCCTACTGGATTAATAGAGAGCTACTTTCTCAAGTTATTTTGTTGGGGTGACTCACTCTGTCAACTTACAATGGCTAGCCCCAAGTCGTTTTTTTCTTTTCTTGTGCTTTATGCTATTTGCTCCATGACTCCTGCACGCATTGGGACAGACAATGTTTGTTCCCACACTCACAACTCTTACTCTCTATTGGTTACACAGCCTCACATCCTATTCTAACCACCTCTCTCCGGCTGTAAATTCATGTTACCTCATGAAATTGCTGTACAATAAGATCTTGTTGCCATCTGATGCACATTCAAATGTCATAAAAAAAGAAACACTGCAAAGCCTTCCCTGTCCTCTGCCATTCCCTGATTGTATTACTTCCGATGATATCTGGAAATGTGTATGTACACCCTGGCCTGTCTACTATTGCTAGCTCAAATTCTGACTTGTGCTCTGATTTCTGCTACACTGATTTCTGCTATCGTAAAAGCCTGGGTTTTTTGCACGTTAACACTAGAAGCTTATTACCAAATATGAATCAATTGAAAGTGTGGGTTCACAGCTCCAATCCAGATGTGTTGGTCATTACTGAGACGTGGTTAAGAACAAGTGTTCTGATCACTGATGTGAACCTTTCTGGTTATAACCTTTTTCGGCAAGACAGATCTTACAAAAGGTGGTGGAGTGGCAAACTTTACCAAGTAACACCTTCAGTGCTCAGTTGTCTCCACCAAATATTTGCTCTCTCCTGGCCCCTTACAATAAGACTGAATATTTCCTGCTAGGTGACCTAAACTGGGACAAGCTTAAACCACCTGACCAAGTCTTAAAACAATGGGACTCCCTAAATCTCTCTCAGATTACGTCCAACCCCCCAAGGTATGACTCCAAACACACAGAAAAGGCTACTCTCCTCACAAATAATCATGATAGGTATCAGTCTGGTGTTTTCTTTAATTACCTTAGTGATCACTGTTTTACAGCCTGTGTTGTAATGGCTACTCAGTTAAACAACCTGTCCTGATATGTCAGATGCTGTAAAACCTTCCTTCATAACTTAGCCTGTGTACATTTTTATAAAATCAGCTTGATCCCCTCTGCCGAAGATGCTTGGACCTTCTTTTTTTATATTTTCAATGGTATTGTTCACAAGCACACCCCATAAAGAAAATGTGACTTAAGTTCAGCCGCTGGTTCGACCGACATCTGGCAGAGTTACTCCACCTCAACAACCCCCTTTGGCGAAAGGCTCGGCACTCAAATACTCAGGCTGACTGGCTGTTATTCAGGCAAATTACAAATAAGTGCACTCAGGCTATCCGGAAGGCCAAAGTTAGTTACTTTAAGGAGCAGTTCTCCCTCTGTGGCTCTAACCCCAAGAAGTTCTGGAAAATGGTGAAAGACCTGGAAAATTATAATAGGATGAAATAAATGTATCACTAGCCACTTTAAACGATGCCATTTATATAATGTTTACATATCCTACATTACTCATCTCATATGTATATACTGTACTCCATACCATCTACTGCATCTTGCCTACGCCGATCAGCCATCACTCATCCATATATTTATATGTACATACTCGTATTCATTCCTTTACTCTTGTGTGTATAAGGTAGTTGTTGTGAATTTGTTAGATTACTTAGATACTACTGCATGATCGGAACTAGAAGCACAAGCATTTCGCTACACTCGCATTAACATCTGCTAACCATGTGTATGTGACAAATAAAATTTTATTTGATTTGATTTGAATAAACCATCATCCTCACAGCTACCCATGTCCTTAAATGCTGATGATATTGTTGTTACTGACAAGGAGCGTATGGCTGAACTCTTTATGCACTACTTCATTAAGTCAGGATTCCTATTTGACTACTCCATGCCTCCTTGCCTGTCCAACATTTCCTCATCTCCCAGCCCTTGTAATGCTCCTCCCTCTTTTTCCCTTGCGCCGCTACACAGTTTCTCCCTGCAGGCGGTGCATTCTTTATTTAAAGGGGGAGATCAAGCTGATCTAACTGTTATAGTCCAATTTCTATCTTGCCCTGTTTATCAAAAGTGTTGGAAAAACTTGTCAATAATCAACTGACTGTCTTTCTTGATGTGTATAGTATTGTCTCTGGTATGCATTTTGGTTTCCGCTCAGGTTATGAATGTGTCACTGCAACCTTACAGGTACTCAATTATTTCACTATTGCCCTTGGTTCTAAGCAATGTTGTGCTGCTAATTTTATTGACTTGGCCAAAGCTTTTGATATGGTAGACCATTCTATTCTTGTGGGTCAGGGAATGAGTATTGGTGTCTCTGAGGGGTCTTTGGCCTGGTTTGCTAACTACCTCTCTCACAGAGTACAGTGTATAAAGTCAGAATATCTGATGTCTCAGCCACTGCCCGTCACCAAGGGAGTCCCCCAATGCTCAATCCTAGGCCCCACGCTCTTCTCAATTAACATCAACAACACAGCTCAGGCAATAGGAAGCACTCACATCCATTTAAATGCAGATCATACAGTCTAACTATATACTCATCTGGCCAATCCCCAGATTTTGTGTTAAATGCTCTACAACAGTGGTCAACAACCTTTTCTGAGTCAAGATCACTTTCGCAGTCAAAAAGACTAGGTGAGATCTACTGCTCAGATTTTTGTTTTACATTAACGTCGCGCAAACAGTTTTGTAGGAATGAGGTTTGGGCAGTAGGCCTAATACATTATCACAGCATATTGGCTATATGATTGGCCTGCCAATATTGTTAATCAGACCATATTATACAGTATTTCAAAACTCGAAGACAGAGATCCTCTGGCTTTCTCATCCAATGTATTTTGAGAAGGAGAGTGGACGCAAACAGTAAGCAATTAGGATCTTCCCTGTGTTTTACATAACCCCACGGTTCTCAAACCTTGTACCTAGAGATCTACCGTCCTATAGGTTTTCAATCCAACGCTAATCAAGCTCACCTATTGGAGTGAAAACGTACAAGATGGTTGCTCTCCAGGAACATGTTTGTAAATCCCTGGTCTAACTAATGCTGAGTGACGGTGTGAATGGAATAGTAACTGTGTAATTGTTGTTTTATAATAACTTGAAATTGTAAAAAAAGAAAATTTAACTACAATGTTATTTCTTTAAAATGTTATTTGTATAAGATGCTGGGGTTAGGTTAGTTGGATGTAATTGCTGACACCACAGAGGCTGGGAGTACCCGTCGTTGGCCTGTTCTCCCCCTCAGCATCTACTCCAGGGTGATCCGACGAAGGACCAGTCGGTACAGAAAATAAATACATGGCAGTGCTATGTACAACAACAAAGAAAATAAATAGGCCTAGGATTATACAACATAAAATAACAGTCTCAGGGATCATTAAGCGTATTCACTTATAAGCCGTATTGATGATGTTACAATACATTTAGCTAATTTAGAAGATGCTCTTATCCAGAGCGACTAACAGGAGCAGTTGAGATTAAGTGCCTTGCTCATAGGCACAAACAGATTTTTTCACCTTGTCGGCTCTGGGATTTGAACTAAAAGGCTACCTGCTGCAATAATATTGACAGCTCTCGGTCTTGTATACTTGGAAGACTGTACAGCCAACTCAAGTGTGAGGCTGTTTTTCTTCCTCGTGTGTGTGAGGGTTTACAGGCTCTTTAGGATATTACTGGTTGAAAAGCTTGACTGGCAATTGCAAGCAACATGTTCTTCTCTACTACCAGTATTGACTTTATACTTCTTACACTGTTCGGTAATATAAATTCTTGTTTATATAGACCCAGATTGTGAAGTGCGCGTCCCATACATACTATTTCTATGGCACACATCCACTTGTTCTAGACACTGTTTACCTAGCCAGCATGTCATCATTGTCATCATTGTCAGACAAACTTGAGAGGGACTACAATAGCCAGTTACATTATGGGATGCAGGCAGGATACTCAAAAATACAGTTTGAAGGGTGTCATTAGGTAGGCTATTTATTATCTTAGAGAGTAATATTAATATCTTGTAAGTAATATTAGCGAAAACACTTACGCTTAAAAGAGCTTCCCATTTGGAACGCCAGGTGTGGCACGTCGTTTCCAGTTGTTCCTGGTCATTCTGAAGAAAGTCTCCAACACACCAGGATTGATGAGAGACAAGAAATCGTAGTGTTTAGTTATACGCGCCATCCTCAATTATCGGAATAACCTGGTCCCACAGCCGAGACATTCACTGTCTGTTGGTAGAGGTAGGCATCTCCAGCAACTGCACCACCAGTCACAGTGCGCTCTGGGAAGAGCCTGTGTTTCCTCGACATCTGCTCACTCATTTCTCTCAGTCAGCCCGCAAATGAAACTCAGCCTCAGAATAATCCATCTCAAACCGATATGGCACAAGAGTACCAATCTGAAAATAAGGCAGGTCTCCAATTTCCTCTTCGTTCTTAGTCTCACATTCTTTACTCTAATTATATTTGACGATTGTTTACATCCTTCAATCACACCCACCTCGGAAGTCCCGATAAACAACAAAATACATTGGTAAAACTTATCATTCTAAAATAAGTTAGATGAAAAATCATGCAGAGAAAGTCATTAAAAGGACTATTGGGGTCATGGGAGAGTGTTGTGTTTGGGAGGTATTTATGATGGGCTTTGATGTTGCATGTGGTTTCTATGGGAAAGGCAGGGGTAGAATCAGCGTATTACCTACATCTAAATACTCAAGCAATGGACATTAAAAACTGTCTGGAGAACAGACAAACAGCCAGGAAATTGCTATAAAGTGCCCAGAAGTGTTTTTGGGTGAACTTTCCCTTTAAATGAATAATGAGTCATTTTTAATAATTCATTTGCATATAAAAAGGCAGTGTCTGTGTGGGTGGCAGAGACAGATACTAGATCAGAGTACTCCTGCTAGCAGAACCTGAGAGAGAGAGAGATTTAATTTTTGTTTATCATCTATTCCACTTGCTTTGGCAATGTAAACATGTTTCCCATGTTAAAGCCCTAAAAAAAATTGAGAGAGAGAGACATCTCTGTCTGTGATGTGAGATTCTGCATAAAGTGTGCATACATCATGACTGAGTGTGTGTGTGTCAGCTGGGCTATCAGGCGAATGCTAGCTAGCAGGTGTGAGTGGACAGGGGGAGAGGGTTAAGGCCCCTCAGGTGGAAAATGGGCTTTAGACACTCAGTGATCTGAGAGATGTGTGCATACGCAAGCATGAGCATGAGTACAAACACACACACACACACACAGATGGGCATGCATTCAATCACCCACGCATACTTTACATACCAGTACGCAGCCATCCACACAAATAACTCCCATACGCAGCGGATTCACTTACAAATCTCACACAAATAATGCTACCCCCACACAATGTGCACAGACACACGTCCATTATTCATGCCAATTGCTGTGTAACAGATCAGTATTGTGGACAATGTGTGTGTGTGTGTACACTTACTGGAGCTGTTTTGAGGCCATTCTGGTCATAGTATTTCTTCCTTTCATACTTATCCCGATTGAAGAACTCCACTGTACTGAGATCAGGGGTTAAGGAATAACACTGTGGTACACACTCTCACACACACACACACACACACACAAAGAGAGACACAGAGACACCAGCAGACACAACACTTGCTCCAGTGGCATTATTGGATTATGGCTTGGGGGTAGAAACTTTGATCATAACACAATAGCACCGCTACTGAACCAGGAGGATGAGTGGAGGGTGAGAGAAGAGAGATGGAACTAGAAGAGGAGATGGAAAGGGGGCAGAGAAGGAGGATGACAGGAGGCAAAAGGTGAGAGGATAGAATGGCATGAGGAATAGGGGAGAAGCGAGAGACGGGGGGAAAGGAGGAAAGAAAGGGAGAGACTGAAATTCACAACGCGGAACAACATGAGAAAGAAGGAGGACATTGTCAGAGCAGCAGGAGAAATACAGACCCTTGTGAATCTATTTGGGTGCTTCTACTATAGGCACATCTTTATTCACGCTGGAATTTATATGAGATGAGTCAGAAGCCAGGGCTGTGTGTGTGTGTGTGTGT
>QNTS01000863.1:52809-132550 GCA_003317085.1 Hucho hucho
ACGCATTCCCATGTTACCTGGATCTGTTCTTGGGTCCATTGGTCCTGGTTGACAGATTTGACTCTGAAGATGTGGACGCCCAGGTTCCTGTGGATGCCAGCACATGAAGACCCCCAGGTTCCACGATGCCCACCGCAGACCTACACAGACGCACATAAACTCAGTAAAAAAAGAAACGTCCTCTCACTGTCAACTGCATTTATTTTCAGCAAACGTAACGTGTAAATATTTGTATGAACATATCAAGATTCAACAACTGAGGCATAAACTGAACAAGTTCCACAGACATGTGACTAACAGAAATGGAATAATGTGTCCCTGAACAAAGGGGGGGTCAAAAGTAACAGTCAGTATCTGGTGTGGCCACCAGCTGCATTAAGTACTGCAGTGCATCTCCTCCTTATGGACTGTACCAGATTTGCAAGTTCTTGCTGTGAGGTGTTACCCCACTCTTCCACCAAGGCACCTGCAAGTTCCCAGACATTTCTGGGGTGAATGGCCCTAGCCCTCACCCTCTGATCCAACAGGTCCCAGACGTGTTCAATGGGATTGAGATCCGGGTACTTCGCTGGCCATGGCAGAACACTGACATTCCTGTCTTGCAGGAAATCACGCACAGAACGAGCAGTATGGCTGGTGGCATTGTCATGCTGGAGGGTCATATCAGGATGAGCCTGCAGGAAGGGTACCACATAAGGGAGGATGTCTTCCCTGCAATGCACAGCATTGAGATTGTCTGCAATGACAACAAGCTCAGTCCGATGATGCTGTGACACACCGCCTTAGACCATGACGGATCCTCCACCTCCAAATCGATCCCGCTCCAGAGTACAGCCCACGGTGTAACGCTCATTCCTTCGACGATAAACGCAAATCTGACCATCACCCCTGGTGAGACAAAACCGCGACTCGTCAGTGAAGAGCACTTTTTACCAGTCCTGACTGGTCCAGCGACGGTGGGTTTGTACCCATAAGCGACGTTGTTGCCGGTGATGTCTGGTGAGGACCTGCCTTACATCAGGCCTACAAGCCCTCAGTCCAGCCTCTCTCAGCCTATTGCAGACAGTCTGATCACTGATGAAGGGATTGTGCGTTACTGGTGTAACTCGGGCAGTTGTTGTTGCCATCCTGTACCTGTCCCCCGGGTGTGATGATCGGATGTACCGATCCTGTGCAGGTGTTGTTACACGTGATCTGCCACTGCGAGGACAATCAGCTGTCCATCCTGTCTCCCTGTAGCGCTGTCTTAGGCGTCTCACAGTACGGACATTGCAATTTATTGCCCTGGCCACATCTGCAGTCCTCATGCCTCCTTTCAGCATGTCTAAGGCACGTTCACGCAGATGAGCAGGGACCCTGGGCATCATTCTTTTGGTGTTTTTCAGAGTCAGTAGAAAGGCCTCTTTAGTGTCCTAAGTTTCCATAATTGTGACCTTAATTGCCTACCGTCTGTAAGCTGTTAGTGTCTTAACGACCGTTCCACAAGGGT
Organism: Hucho hucho; assembly: GCA_003317085.1. Classification (NCBI taxonomy): domain Eukaryota; kingdom Metazoa; phylum Chordata; class Actinopteri; order Salmoniformes; family Salmonidae; genus Hucho; species Hucho hucho. Next base: position 54,299 of record QNTS01000863.1, read on the forward strand.
GAATGTTTGTTAATTGTTTATGGTTCATTTAACAAGCATGGGAAACAGTGTTAATACCCTTTACAATGAAGATCTGTGAAGTTATTTGGTTTGTTACGAATTATCTTTGAAAGACAGGGTCCTGAAATTTTTTGGGTGAGTTTAATAATTATTCTGGAACTGTTTTTGTTCCAGTCCAACATTGACACCAATTCCTTCAACTAAGCGTGGTCCTGCCTGAAGAGCATTGATTAGCCGATCAGTCAGATCCCCCTGCCATAGATCAGCCACTGACAGACTACAGACCTAAAATCAGCCAACCTAACAAACACATCCACTAAAACACACACACACACACACCCACACAGGGCCCTGGAGCCTCAATGAGTGACAGTGGCGCTTTCCAACTTGGGGTGACAGGCAGTCGAGCTTGAAATTAAGGCCCCTACTGGCAACCTGAGGACAGGGCCTTATGTACGTGTGTGTGTTACAGGGGAGCTGGTGGCCGTCAGGGGTAGCAGACAGTTCTCCAGAAGACACTGACAGGTTGTCTCAGGAGCTTCTTACTGCTGGCCTTATCTGCGACACCATTGTTCAAAGCTATCAAAAATTTAATCCACACTTAAAGTGCTTGAGGAACAAGTGGCTGTAGATTAAGTTGCACTCAACCACTCAAACAGGGTTAGGCTCGATATTTTTGTCATACCCATGATTTAATGATTGGCATGCCTATCTGATCCTAGATCTGTGGTTAAGGGGACAACTTCTACATCTGTCGCTGAGGAACAGTGCTCTGCTGCTCCTGGTGGGGGCTGGGTGCTGTACAGTCTAGGTTAGGTCGTTCCCAGACACTTCCACCCAAATGTGCAAATAGGTCTGGTGGACCAACGCATCAAACTTGGCCAATGCAGAAAGATTGGGAAAAACTCCCGACGCATGGGCATTGGCTTAAAATCGGCTTCCCCCTAACCCTCCCAAGTGTGTGTCTTCTGCGCACCACAAGTTTCTGCCTCCATTTGAGCCACGCCTCGCTGTCGTGTGATTCGCTAAAATTAAAGACAAATAATTTACTCAGTAAGGTCACTTAAATAGAATTTTATGGTCCCACTAAGGCCAAATTTTAATCGTTGATGTTCCAGGCTTTTGTGCGCAATAGCCTGGGGGCGAGGTTAGGTTGTAGCACTAGCTCTCACAGAAGACCAGCTGTGTTCAGATTAGTTAAATGACTGCAGTAACTCACAGTACATATTATACATGCAGTACATATTATACAAGCAAGAATACCACATGGATACACACTAGGGGAGTACATCTTCCCTTTCAATGACAATTCGATACACATATAGATATATGGGCTCCAATATGATACAGCAATGATGCGTTTTAGTTCAAATCGATTCGGTCGATTTGGTTTCATTAGAGGAACGAAATGATACGGTCGATTTGGTTTCATTAGAGGAACGAAACGATGCGGTCGATTTGGTTTCATTAGAGGAACGAAACGATACGGTCGATTTGGTTTCATTAGAGGAACGAAACGATGAGATTCGGTTCGATATGATGCGGCTCAATGAACTAACACATCCATTTTCCATTCAAAATTGTAATCTGCTGCTGACGGAGCTCTGGAGCTGGGGCTCTCTGAACTGGATCTAAGCTGTGTGTGTGTGTGTGTGTGTGTGTGTGTGTGTGTGTCAATGATGTATATGTCTATTGTGAATGTAGGCACCTGGGCCTGTATCCATAAATAGCCTGTATCTTAGAATAGGAGTACATGTGGGGATACCACCCACACATCACACACCAATACTTGCCCATAAGTCATCAGGGAAGCTCAGAACAGCGCGCGGTAAGTGAACAGAAATAGAATTCATAGATATCCTCTCAGACCATTCAAATTACTAGGCTACTTCTGTCACCTGAAGAAAATGAAGTACAGTGGTATTATGGATAACACAAAGTACTATTGGGTTGAGAGATCATAAGATTGGGCCTCCTTCAATTCCCTGACTCTCTTTCTCTTACGGAGTTAGTGGGCTTATGTCACCACCTGTTGGCGATGAGAGGAACAGTAGGCAGGCCTCATGATGAGGACACAGAGAAGATGGCTTCTCTGACAATTTGGAGCAATGTTTCCCAAATGTTGAGAGTTGTTGCAGAAACAAGCCTACCTGCAGGACATCCGACAGGTGTTGTGTGAGGCTAATATCCAGTTCCATTGGATCTGGCTCCCACAAGTTTGCCACAGATAATACGTTCTAAACGGATGCTTCTATCACCATTATCACCAAGTCAAGTGGCGGGAAGAGGAAGAAGGTGGAGCTAGATTAAACTTGTCCGACATTCTGCTTACTTCCTCATCGATGAAACAATACAGTTCTGTTCCCAAAACTAGAATCTGTTCAGAACAGAGTGCACTAGGTTTTGAAGACTTGACCCTTTCTAAAAGTTTTTAAAAACGAGGTTGTTTAGAAGGAGTGCAAGGGTGAATTGAGTTATTGCACACGTGCACTTCACAGAGTAGGCATTCCCAAAGGAAATATGCAAATACATGTTAAAATGTGCCACTAGAATCTTACGAGCTCATGCTTGGCTCTGCCCACCTCCTTGCTTATTTTGCCCACTATGCTTAATTTGCTCCCAATTGGAAACAACACTGGTGGTGTTGGGTTAGTTACTAGTGTCTTTAGGTTTACCTTGGCTAGGCCTACATTCGGTAGCGACAGAAGTTGGCTGCCCTCTCCTTCATACAGCAGGCAGAGAGAGAGAGAGAGAGAGAGAGAGAGAGAGAGAGAGAGAGAGAGAGAGAGAGAGAGAGAGAGAGAGAGAGAGAGAGAGAGAGAGAGAGGTATCAAGAAGAGGTAAAAACAACCCTCTGTGCCAAGCTGGCCTTCTTGCCAAGCCTTCTGTACCAACACAGAGAAAATCATGCCAGTTCAGAGAGAGTGCCCCTGTTATGAACATGCCATGCCATGCTGGGTTGGCAGGTAGCCTAGCAGTTAAGAGCGTTGGGCCAGTAACCGAATGGTTGCTGGTTAAAATCCCAGAGCAGACTAGGTGAAAAATCTGTTGATGTGCCCTTGCGCAAGGCACATAACCCTAATTGCTACTGTAAGTCGCTCTGAATAAGAGCTTGTTCTAAATTATTCAAATTAAAAATGTAGACAATACCCCTAGAAACACATGCCAGTCCCAGCACAAGGGAGTAGGCTAGTTTAATGAGATAAAGGCCAGCACTCTTTTTAGCCTAGATAGGCTTACAAGCCTCGACACATAGCAGAGGTACACAAAAATACTGGTTTAATATTTGTACACATTCACGCGCCGCATGGTAACACCTGAGCATACAGGGCATTGTGCACACTGTACAGGCACAGATACAAAGGCAGGCAGGGTGAAATTACACCTGAGCAGCTCTGGTGAGTCACTTACTACACTGTAGTAGTCAAATAAGCAAAGAGATATTACAGTTGAAGTCGGAAGTTTACATACACTTAGCAATTTCCAAACGCCTGAAGGTACCACGTTCATCTGTACAAATAATAGTACGCAAGCATAAACACCATGAGACCACGCAGCCGTCATACCGCTCAGGAAGGATACGTGTTCTGTCTCCTAGAGATGTCCTCTGGTCTGATGAAACAAAAATAGAACTGTTTGGCCATAATGACCATCGTTATGTTTGGAGAAAAAAGGGGGAGGCTTGCAAGCCGAAGAACACCATCCCAACCGTGAAGCATGGGGGTGGCAACATCATGTTGTGGGGGTGCTTTGCTGCAGGAGGGACTGGTGCACTTCACAAAATAGATCATGAGGAAGGAAAATTATGTGGATATATTGAACCAACATCTCAAGACATCAGTCAGGAAGTTAAAGCTTGGTCGCAAATGGGTCTTCCAAATGGACAATGACCCCAAGCATACTTACAAAGTTGTGGCAAAATGGCCTAAGGACAACAAAGTCAAGATATTGAAGTGGCCATCACAAAGCCCTGACCTCAATCATATAGAACATTTGTGGGCAGAACTGAAAAAGCGTGTGTGAGCAAGGAGGCCTACAAACATGATTCAGTTACACCAGCTCTGTCAGGAGGAATGGGCCAAAATTCACCCAACTTATTGTGGGGAGCTTGTGGAAGGCTACCCAAAACGTTTGACTCAAGTTAAGCACTTTAAAGGCAATGCTACCAAATACTAATTGAGTGTATGTAAACTTCTGACCCACTGGGAATGTGATGAAAGAAATAAAAGCTGAAATAAATCATTCTCTTTGCTATTATTCTGACATTTCACATTCTTAAAATAAAGAGGTGATCCTAACTGACCTTAAACAGGGCATTTGTACTAGGATTAAATATCAGGAATTGTGAAAAACTGAGTTTAAATGTATTTGGCTAAGGTGTATGTAAACTTCTGACTTCAACTGTATGTCTATGTCCTGGGAAATTCCATGTTACTTACAACCTAGCTTAACCTTTCCAATTGGGGGACACCGATCCTGTCGAGGTTAATTAAAACCCTGAATGGGAGACCAAAGGGTAGCTCTAGATACAGAAATTCTCCAGTAGGTGCTGCCCAGCCTATAGTTTTTTTTCTGACAGTGGATATAACGTTGAAGATTGATGTTGTTTTAAAGGTTTGTCTATGTTGAAATTTGGATACCATGATTACAATCCTGTGGTTGAAATTTCACCCTTTTTTCAAATCCAATGTATTTTCCTTGTAAATTCAACTTCACAATACGTTAACAAATTATGTTGAAACAATGTTGATTCATACAGTTAGTACCCAGTGGGTTGCTGTTGGAAAACCACCAAAGTTTCCATTTTCGGCTGTTGCAGATGCAGCTCCCCTGTCGACTTTGGTCTGTAATCGCCTTAAGTAGCCTTACAACTCGAACACACCTGTTGCCTGTAATGATGTAAACCCTGAATTGCAGATGCTATGTACTGGTCGATGAGAAGCTTTGAAGCCACCGACCGCCTTATTAATACTCCTCAGAAAGAGCAGTCCTCCATATGAATGAATGGAGTTCTACAGTATTTAAATTAATTATTTCTAGGGCAAAATTACATTTAAGTATTTACAGTGCCTTCATTTAGTATTCACACCCCTTGACTTTTTTTCACATTTTGTTGTGTTACAGCCTAAATTTAAAATGTATTAAATTTACATTTTGGGGCACTTATCTACAAACAATACCCCATTGTCACGACTTCTGCCGAAGTTGGTCCCTCTCCTTGTTCGGGCGGCGTTCGGCGGTCGACGTCATCGGTTTTCTAGCCATCGCCGATCTACTTTTCATTTTCCATTGGTTTTTCCTTGTTTTACACACCTGGTTTCAATCCCACAATTACCTGTTCATTATTTAACCCTCTGTTCCCCCATGTTTGTTTGTGAGTGATTGTTTATTGTATTGCGGTCCGTTATGTTGGGCTTGGCATTATTTTGACGTGTATTGTGAATATTTGAGTAAAATGTCTATATTACTCATATCTGCTGTCCTGCGCCTGACTCCTCTACACCAGCTACACACAGACGCATTACACCCATAATGTCAAAGTGGAATTATGTTTTTAGAAATGTTTACAAAATAATAAAAAAGGAAAACCTGAAATGCCTTGAGTCAATAAGTATTCAACCTCATTTGTTATGGTAAGCCTAAATAAGTTCAGGAGTAAAAATGTGCTTAACAAGTCACATAATAAGTTACATGGACTCACACTGTGTGCAATAATAGTGTTTACCATGATTTTTAAATGTCTACCCCATTGCTGTACCCCACACATACAATTATCTGTAAGGTCCCTCAGTCGAGCAGTGAATTTAAAGCACAGATTCAACAACAAAGACCAGGGCGGTTTTCCAGTGGTTCGCAAAGAAGGGCACCTATTGGTAGATGGGTAGGAAAAATAAAGCAGCCATTGAATATCCCTTTGAGCATGGTGAACTTATTAATTACAATTTGTATGGTGTATGAATACACCCAGTCAATAACAAGATACAGGCACCCTTCCTATCTCAGTTGCCGGAGAGGAAGGAAATCGCTCAGTGATTTCTTCACAAGGCCAATGGTGATTTTTAAAACAGTTAGAGAGTTTAATGGCTGTGATAGGAGAAAACTGAGGGTGGATCAACAACATTTTAGTTACTCCACAATACTAACCTAAATGACAGAGTGAAAAGATGGAAGCCTGTATAGAATACAAAATATTCCAAAATATGCATCTTGTTTGCAACAAGGCACTTAAGTAATATTGCTAATAAATGTGGCAAAGAAATTTACTTTTTTTACTGAATACAAAGCTTTATGATTGGGGCAAATTCTAACACAACACATCACTGAGTACCACTCATATTTTCAAGGATGGTGGTGGCTGCATCATGTTATGGATATGCTTGTCATCGGTAAGGACTATGGAGTTTTTTTTAGGATAAAAATAAATTAAATAGAGCTAAACAGAGGCAAAATCCTGGAAGGAAAAACAAGTTAAGTCTGCTTTCCAACAGACAGTGGGAGACAAATTAATATTTTAGCAAGACAATTACCTAAAACACATGGCCAAATATACACTGGAATTGCTTACCATTGAACGTTGAATGTTCCTGATTGGCCTAGTTACAGTTTTGACTTTCAGCTTAAAAATATATGGCAAGACTTGAAAATGACTGTCTATCAATGATCAACAGACAACTTGATGGATCTTAATAGAGTTTTTAAAAGAATAATGGGCAAATATTGTACAATCCAGCTGTGCAAATCTCTTAGAGATTTTTTATTATTCCACTTTGACATTACAGAGTATTTTGTGCAGATTTTTGACAAAAGAATTGCATTAAATCCATTTTAATCCCCATTTGTAAAACAACAAAATGTGGAAAAAGTCAAGGGGTGTGAATACTTTCTGAAGGAACTGTAAGTGGTTCAGGTTATCAATTACACTGCTTTCTCTTTCAAAACCTTTGCTGTATTAATCTTCTTCCATCCTGTTTAAATGTTGAATACTCTGATAGCTGAATCTGATATTGCACATTGAGTCTAAGACGTTGAAATTTCATCAATAATTGAACAGTGTTTTTGTTCCACACGACCCTCATCTCTCATTCCTAGTCCCTGGCCTGGTGAAGGACCATAGGATTATGTTTCTAGAGTCACCTTAGATGTTCTAAGATGTTTTCACAACACCTGCAACATAAAGGTGAATAAAAACAGCCTTCTACCACCAATGGCTGTGTTGTTTTCACTTGAAATCAACTTCAGCACACAATTAAATATCACTAAACAGGACCACAACCTGTCCTCCCTGTCAATCAATTCCTGACAATCAAAACAGCTGAGGAATGGGCCTGGAGAAATGTTACCACTTTCAAATTCATAGACATAGCTATGGATGCAAGGACTGACCATAATATAAAAATTATAGTTTTAACCATGTTTTGAGGCTAGCCTATACAGTGTTTGTTTACAATTACACATGTTTACAAACATTGGAGTAAAAAAAACTGATGTTTTGGGTTCGGTTGGTGTATGACAGTTGAACTGAGCTCATGAGACATTATTTTCTTCAAGAATTAATGGGTTCATTTAGTCTGTGGGTTCATTTAAAGTCAAGAAATTGATTGCTACTTTAGCAGGGTTTTCTGGCTGCAAATGATAGGCAACAGTTTGAGGTCTGAAGGGTCTATGTTGAAAACTGGTCCATGTTCAGATGAGGTTAGAGATACTGTACCTGACCTTTCTGGGAGCAGATGTGGTTTGTGATGTATTCAACTCTCCATTATACATGTCGTTTCTTAGTCGCACCACTAGGTGTCTCTCTTTACCATGACACTATTCCCTTCATTTCAACAGTTTCTATATGACGTATCAATGGAAAAATCAGTTTCTATTTTCTACTGCAGTCTCAAAACATATAAGGTAGCCTCCTTTTCTAATTACTCATTTATATACATTCCACCGCACAATTTGAGATATTTCTTGATATTCAATAGTCTTCGGTTTTGCATGTATAATTGATTATTGAAGATTGTGCCTTGTGAGCTTAGTGCAACAATATTGCCATATCACATCCCCAAATATAATTTTTTGTAATTTGTCTTTGTTAACAATAGCCTGAAAATATGTCATATTTTGTCATGTCAATCATGGACTGTCATCGCTTGAATCCATGATTTTGAGAGTGGTTACGTGTGTGTGTGTGTGTGTGTTTGTGTGTGTGTGTGTGTAATAGTCTGTCTGTCTGTCTGTGATATTTGAGACCATCTGTCAAAGAAAAGTGTTGTTCTGCAGGAACGATCAAGCAGGGAGGTAAAGGTGGTCCAACCATAGGGGTCCGTCGTCCAACTCAGCTGACTCCGTGGCTGTGAAGATGAGTCATGATGACTGCTCATGGAAAGGTGAGATTCATTATACTCAACCCAGTAGCAGTAAAAAAAAAACGATATGACATGTAAGCCTATCATGTTTTGCATGGTTGATGATTATTTCATTTACATGCTAAATAATGAGTCAGAGGCACTCAAATCTGCTTCCATACGTGGAAGCATGTCCCAAGGAAAACTATACTGAACAAAAATATAAACGCAACATGATTTTACTGAGTTACAGTTCATATAAGGAAATCAGTCAATTGAAAAAAAAAAGAATTAGGCCCTAATCTATGGATTTCACATGACTGGGAATACAGATATGCATCTGTTAGTCACAGATACCTTTAAAAAAAATGGGCCTCAGGAATTCGTCACAGTATCTCTGTGCATTCAAATTGCCATCGATAAAATGCAATTGTGTTCGTTGTCCGTAGCCTATGCCTGCCCATACGATAATCCCACCGCCATCATTTGGCACTCTGTTCAGAACGTTGACATCAGCAAACCACTCGCCTACACAACGCCATATACGTGGTCTGTGGTTGTGAGGCTGGTTGTACGTACTGACAAATTCTCTAAAACAACATTGTTGCTTATTGTAGAGAAATTAACATTAAATTCTCTGACAATAGCTCTGGTGGACATTCCTGCAGTCAGCATGCCAATTGCACGCTCCCTCAAATGTTGAGACATCTGTGGCATTGTGTTGTGTGAGAAAACTGCAGTGGCCTTTTATTGCCTCCAGCACAAGCTGCACCTGTGTAATGATCATGCTGTTTAATAAGCTTCTTGATATGCCACACCTGTCAGGTGGATGGATAACCTTGGCAAACAATAGTTGTGCACAACATTTTTGCAAAATAAGCTTTTTGTGAATATGGAAAATTTCTGGTATCTTATTTCAGCTCGTGAAACATGGGATCAACACTTTACATGTTGCTTTTATTTTTTGGTTGAGTGTAGTTTAATTACTAGTTGAACTACATTCACACATCCCCAACATTACACATCCTTTGGTGATTAGCATAACAGTTTACAGTACAGTCATCACAATGACATAAGATGACATAAGATAGATTTCTTAAAACAGATCAATATCTTTGGTTTTGTACCGTTGATTTTATCACACGCGCTGGGGTGCGCAGGACTTAGAATGCAGAGTTAATTTTCGAACTCTCAACCCACTGGGCACATGTCGTCATTTCAATGTGGAAATTTGGGTAATAATTGGTTGAGACTTTAATCAATGAGATGTATTTATTCACCCACTCAAAAAGACAGCCAAACGTTTTTTGAATTCCCAATGTGTTATCACTATGCTTCAACCAATTTCCAATGGAAAATTATGTTTGATTTATGTCTTATCTAAATGTGTTAGAACTGCGCTTTCAACCACTTAAAAAGCACAACAAAGCTCAAATGAGAATACAACACCAGATACAGTGTTGGAAAAAGTACCCAATGTCATACTTGAGTAAAAGTAAAGATACATTAAAAGAAAATGACTTAAGTATAAGTAAAAATCACCCAGTAAAATCTACTTGAGTAAAAGTCTAAAAGTATTTGGTTTAAAATATACTTAAGAATCAAAAGTAAATGTAATTACTCAAATATACTTAACTATCAAAAGTAAAAGTATAAATCATCTCAAATTCCTTATATTAAGAAAACCAGACGGCATTATTGTATATATACAGTGGAAATCGAAAGTTTACATACACTTATGTCGGAGTCATTAAAACTTGTTTTTTAACCACTGCACAAATTTCTTGTTAACAAACTATAGTTTTGGCAAGTCGGTTAGGACATCTACTTTGTGCATGACGCAAGTAATTTTCCACAATTGTTTCAGACAGATTATTTAACTTATAATTCCCTGTATCACAATTCCAGTGGGTCAGAAGTTTACATACACTAAGTTGACTGTGCCTTTAAACAGCTTGGAAAATTCCAGAAATTATGTCATGGCTTTAGAAGCTTCTGATAGGCTAATTGACATCATTTGAGTCAATTGGAGGTGTACCTGTGGTTGTATTTCAAGGCCTACCTTCAAACGCAGTGCCTCTTTGTTTGATATCATGGGAAAATCAAAAGAAATCAGCCAAGACCTCAGAAAAACAATTGTAGACCTCCACAAGTCTGGTTCATCCATGGGAGCAATTTCCAAATGCCTGAAAGTACCACGTTCATCTGTACAAACAATAGTACGCAAGTATAAACACCATGGAACCACACAGCCGTCATACCGCTCAGGAAGGAGACGCGTTCTGTCTCCTAGAGATTAACGTACTTTGGTGCGAAAAGTGCAAACCAATCCCAGAACAACAGCAAAGGACCTTGTGAAGATGCTGGAGGAAACCGGTACAAAAGTATCTATATCCACAGTAAAACGAGTCCTATATCGACATAACCTGAAAGGCCGCTTAGCAAGGAAGAAGCCACTGCTCCAAAACCGCCATAAAAAAGCCAGACTACGGTTTGCATCTGCACATGGGGACAAAGATCGTACTTTTTTGAGAAATGTCCTCTGGTCTGGTGAAACAAAAATAGAACTCGTTATGTTTGGAGGAAAAGGGGGAAGGCTTGGAAGCCGATGAACACCATCCCAAACGTGAAGCACGGGGGTGGCAGCATCATGTTGTAGGGGTGCCTTGCTGCAGGAGGGACTGGTGCACTTCACAAAATAGAGGAGGAGAATTATGCGGATATATTGAAGCAACATCTCAAGACATCAGTCAGGAAGTTAAATTTTGGTCGCAAATGGGTCTTCCAAATGGACAATGACCCCAAGCATACTTACAAAGTTGTGGCAAAAATGGCTTAAGGACAACAAAGTCAAGGTATTGGACTCAATCCTATTGAAAATGTGCGGGCAGAACTGAAAGTGTGTGCGAGCTAGGAGGCCTACAAACATGACTTAGTCACACCAAAATTCACCCAACTTATTGTGGGAAGCTTGTGGAAGGCTACCCAAAGCGTTTGACCCATGTTAAACAATTTAAAATCAATGCTACCAAATACTAATTGAGTGTATGTAAACTTCTGACCCACTGGGAATGTGATGAAAGAAATAAGAACTGACATAAATCACTCTCTCTACTATTATTCTGACATTTCACATTCTAAAAATAAAGTGGTGATCCTAACTGACCTAATACAGGGAATGTTTACAAGGATTAAATGTCAGGAATTGTGAAAAACTGAGTTTAAACTGAGTTTGGCTAAGGTGCATGTAAACTTCGACTTCAACTGTATATATATATTTATGGATAGCCAGAGGCACACTCCAACATTCAGACATCATTTAAAAACTAAGCATGTGTGATTAGTGAGTCCGCCAGATAAAAGGCAGTAGTGGTGACCAGGGATGTTCTGTTGATAAGTGCGTGAATTGGACCACTTTCCTGTCCTGCTAAGCATTCAACATGTAACAAGTACTTTTGGGTGTCAAGGTAAATGTATGGAGTAAAAAGTACAATATTTTCTTAAGGAATGTAGTGAAGTAAAAGTAGTTAAAGATATTAATAGTAAAGTACAGACACTCCCAAAAAACGACTTAAGAAGTACTTTAACGTATTTTTACTTCAGTACACCACTGGTCAGATATTTTGAATTGATACAACGAGTTAATGTGTTATCACTGTGTTTCATCTAGACAACCAAATGTCCTGGATTGCAGTTGAGATTACTTGAAAAGTAGATGGGGAAAGTAATCAATTCTGTTCGAGATTCTGCACAGATTTTATAGCAATTGTGAATATTTCCACAGACCTGCAACCTTTGCATGCTGGCTTGAACATACACACTTTCTATGATTAGGCTACATAATAAGATATTTATAGTTACAGTAACCTCAAAATGTAGCCTTGGATGTGTTATGCATTTTAAGGTTGAATGAATACTGTTACATTAGTTTGTAAGGTATTCTTAACTTTAGGCTATTTACTGCATTACAAAAGTCATATTAAATTGTGTTTTGTTGTCAACGCAACCAAATATCAACATTTTAAAGGAGATATTTCTAATGCTTTGAGCCACTGGCTTAATCCTATTCTTTAACTTTTATTTTGGGTTTAGTTGGAGAAGTGAATCCAACATATAATTTTGTTAACTTGTCAAAGTTAATAGGCTATTTACGGTTTTCAAAAAACAAATGTAATTTGAAGGGGATGTATATTTTGTGCCACTGACTTAGTCACTGACGTAATCTTTCATTCCAATTTGTCTACAAATGATAAATTGATATGTTGGATTCACATCTCCATCTACGTTAAAGAATGGGACTAAATCCAATCAAATCTTAAATGCACCTATTCTTTAACTTAGATTGTTGGTTGAGATGGAGACGTGAATCCAACATATCAATTATTTGTAGACAAACTGGATATGAAGCCAGACTAAGTCAGTGGCACAGATGGAACTATTGAAGCAACTCAGATCTACTTAAAATGTTGAAATTTGGTTGCGTTGACAACCAAACAGAATTAAATATCCAATTTGTTAAATAATACCACTAAATCAAATCATACTTTAAATGCACTTTAAATAAAGTGTGGTTTGATTTAGGCCTATATGTATTGTTTATTTTTTATTCAATCCTAGGCTGAATTGAAAATGCTATATAGGCCTAAATAGTGCAATTGATTATATATGACTTGTATGGTTACATTTAATTAAATGTATGGTTACATTTAATTTGCTCTGTTAAACATACCCTTTGGAATGACTTTGCTGGTCCAACTCAAGGTGTCGAAAAATAATAATGCACCACCCTCCCCCAAAGAAAAAATATTTTAACTGTACAATTAAGTTAACACCCTCCCTCCTCATAGAATTAACTCAAAATAATGTTTACGACTAAAAATAACAATAACTGTAGTGACCATGTGTTTATGAACATGGATATCGACTTTGCCACTTTGGCATGCTTTTGTGGCACAGTCGATGCCACACAGGGCTATGTGCCAGAAGCTTGTGGGTTCGCCGATCACCACAGACAAGCTCAGTCCCCCTGCCTGTATCATTACTTCACTATCAGAGTCTAGGGGGAAATCAGATTTTCTACATGTTGATGCCATATTTATAATTATATCAAATGTATGTAACACATTTTCCACCTACAGGTTTCTGTGCCAATGCACCACACAACCAATAAATGCATACTGACTTCGGGTACTTCAATATCATGGTTTGTGTTTTCAACACCACAATAAATAGACTATGTCAATCTCGACAAACAGAAAAAACATCCCCTCCCTACCTTATAGGCTTACCCAGTATCGAAGGCTTGGCTTTACAATCTCCGAATGTCATCAAACTTTTATATTTATTTCTTACAAATGTCTCTTTCCATTCATCATTTGGCCGCTGCACAGTTTGGATTGATTGATTGGATTTATCATTTAAAGAAAAACATACAGTATATACCCAAAGATTTTATCATTTACCGCACATTTGAGAAATTTCATGGACATCCATATGCATTCAGATCTGACCTGGCTCAGCCAGAGCCATCAATAAATGAGGGATGTTGGCAAAATGAGCCACATTTACGTTTCCTTAAAAACAGCTATAACAAATTACAAAAACACTATTCCTTATGTTTTGATATGTAGCATATGCAAAACTTAATAGCCTATTTTTTAGACTACTTTCCTAAAATAATAATTGTCCACCTCACAGTTCAGCTTTCAGAGATTTGAGTACTAAATGTATCGGGGGGGCGACATCTGCTATGTGGTATTTCGCGAACGCTCTATGTTATACAGATCGCACTATACGTTTTTGTGCATGTAGATATGGTTGTCCTTGTTTGATAGACCCATTGGACGTCTTTCAGCGATGTTCCTATTGGCGAATTCATTGCTAAATATACAAGCTGACACAGTTTTTCCACTCTCTGAAAGACTACAACTGGAGTGGGGTGGTGCTTCGTGCTCTGGCCCGGTCCCTCCCCCAACGCGGGCCTTTTGAAAGGGATGCGGACAGACCGCAATGGCTTCAAATGACTCCTCTCATCAACACAAATCCGACATTGGAGCAATTGTTTATGTACTAGTAGCTACATGGTGACATTCAACCATACATGTTTCAACCAGAGTATAAAAATATTTTCATAAGCATGCCATATTTCTTTCTATTAGCCTAGTTATTGTTCTAAATGTAATATTTGTGCCTGTGCACATGTATGCATGGTCAACTATTCTACCCTAATGTTGATGTTCGGCTGACACAGTTCAACTGTCGTTCACACTGTATAATTTATTTTAAAAAATGTGCCTTACAGACAATACCGTGTGGTGCCTGGGATTCTTCTTGCAGTGGATTCTACATAGATAGAAACAGAATTCCTTTGCCTGCGTGTGTCATTGAAGCAGAACGATATCCCTTGAACTGTATCTCTCTTGAACATTATGCTGAATTTCAAGCAGAAGATGACTCAAGAGGAGCTGAGTGGCAGTTTGATCATGACGACACTCCTCCCACAGCTGAACAAATATTCCCTGAACTTTACTACACTGATAATACTATATTTTCTTACTGGATGTTTCTTTGTGAATGGCATATTCATCATGACCACCTCTCCCATCATCTGCTGATCACCAGTTCTCTTAGCTACAGATTGTTACACCAGATAATGTGATTTAACCCCAAAAGAATTGTATCCATTACTGGGAGTTACAGGATAGGTAGTGTTTTGGTGTTGCACAATTTTATTTTTACCAACCTTAGCTTGGTGACTCTGTCTTCGTCCTCGATTTGTGGAAACAGGAGGCTCATAAAAGGTCCATGTCCAGTTGCAGGGGATCAGTTTGAATTTAAAAAATGCTCTGTTATTAAAATAAATATTGTTTTTGCTCCAAGAAGTAATCCAACAATGTGTATGCCGCCATCTTGTCTTTTTCAAGTCTTCTCTCATTGATCGAGACAGGTGGGTGTCCACCCCAAAGTGTCGCATGTCATGATGACTGACACCTGGCTCGATCAATGAAATATCTTTGGTTAAATCACATTATCTGGTGTAACAATCTGTAGCTACAGTTCTCTGCACTTTACTACACCTGAGTCACGCTCAGACACACTGAAATGTACTACACTGTTCATACTGTAGTTTTTTGTAAGTTACTTTTCCCATATAACATTCTTGTTGAATACCCAATTCTCTTTTTGAGTTAGCATTAAATAGTGTACACTCCGCTGTATTTTAGATTTTCACAAACATTCTTTGGACATATGTATTTGAATGTCTAACATTTATTTGATGCTACAGAGCCCTGTACAGGTTATCTAAATATATTATGTGAATCTATAAAGGCAGACAACTTTCGAAGGTTGATAGAAAAGATCCATACTAATTTTATGTTGGTTCTACGTGGTTTTATGGTTAGCCATACTGGCTGCATTTACACAGGTAGCGCATTTCTGATATTTTTTCCACTAAATGGTCTTTTGACCAATCACATCAGATATTTTTCAGAATTTATCTGATTTGTCAAAAGGCCAATTAGTGGAAAAAAGATCAGAATTGGGCTGCTTGTGTAAACACAGCCATAGTCCTTCATCTGGCTTCGGTACACTGGCAATGGTGTTTGGCATGGTGGGCTGTGGAAGCTGACACTCTTTGTGCTTGTGGCGAATGGTCTTGTTCTGTCTGAGGTGTACGGCCGGCTGGATAACACTCTGCCGGAAGTGGTGTAAGGTTCATAGACCTTAACCACCAACTGTTTGGATCTCTTGCAGAAGATTTGCTGGTACTGCACGTCTCCTGGAAAGACATGGTTGTGGTGTTACCATTTTACACTTGTTGTGGAAGGGACGTAAGGCAACACACCATTGTTCTTTGGTGTTTACAGACATATTCAATATCTCCCTATCCCAGTATGCTGTCCCCACTTGCTTCAAGAAGTTCACCATTGTTCCTGGAACCAAGAAAGCAAAGGTAACTGAACTAAATTACTATCGCCCCGTAGCACTCACTTCTGTCATCATGAAGTGCTTTGAGAGGATAGTTAAGGATATATCACCTCTACCTTATCTGACATCCTAGACCCACTTCAATTTGCTTACCGCCCCAATATATCCACAGACGATGCAATCGCCATCGCACTGCACACTGTCCTATCCCATCTAGACAAGAGGAATACCTATGTAAGAATACTGATCATTGACTATAGCTCAGCATTCAACCCCATAGTACTCTCCAAGCTCATCATTAAGCTCGGGGCCCTGGGTCTGAACACTGCCCTCTGCAATTGGGTCCTAGACTTCCTGACAGTCTGCCCCCAGGTGGTGAAGGTAGGAAACAACACCTCCACTTCACTGATCTTCAACACAGGGGCCCCACAAGGGTGCATGCTCTGCCTCCTCCTGTACTCCCTGTTCACCCATGACTGTGTGGCCACGCACGCCTCCAACTCAACCATCAAGTTTTCAGACGACACAGTAGTAGGCCTGATTACCAACAATGACGAGACAGCCTACAGGGTGGAGGTGAGGGCTCTGGGAGTGTGGTGCCAGGAAAACAACCTCTCACTCAATGTCAACAAAACAAAGCAGCTGATTGTGGACTTCAGGAAACAGCAGTGGGAGCACGCCCCTATCCACATCGACGGGACCGCATTGGAGAAGGTAGAGAGCTTCAAGTTCCTCAGCGTACACATCACTGACGATCTGAAATGGTCCACCCACACAGACAGTGTTTGAAGAAGGCGCAACAGCAACAGCACCTCTTCAACCTCAGGAGCCTGAAGAAATTTGGCTTGGCCCCTTAAACCCTCACAAACCTTTACAGATGCACAATTGAGAACATCCTGTCGGTGTCACGTCTGCTCGTGCTCCTCCCCTCCCGCGTACGACGTCGCCAGAGTACTACCCACCGGTCCTGGGATTCATCATTACGCACACCTGGCACTCATCATTACGCGCACCTGTTAATCATTATGATTCACACCTGGACTCCATTACCTTCATAATTTCCTCCCCTTTATATGACACTCACCAGTTTGTATTGTTCTTGTGTATCGGCGTTCTGCCTTATGTTAGTGTTGTGTTCTTGGTTTTGTTGTTTTATTAAAACTTTTCACGTGCACCTGCTTCCGACTCACCGCCCCATCATTACAGAATACCAACTAAAAATACGGAAGCAGCAGGACAACCGGACATCTCCCAGACGATCGATGAACAAGGTTACCTTTTTCTTCAACACCATGATCAGCTGGCTCAACTGGGGACGGCCATGGAAGATGTTCTCCGCAGTC
This sequence comes from Hucho hucho, assembly GCA_003317085.1. Lineage (NCBI taxonomy): Eukaryota > Metazoa > Chordata > Actinopteri > Salmoniformes > Salmonidae > Hucho > Hucho hucho. The sequence continues at coordinate 71,904 of QNTS01000863.1, forward strand.
TACAACGTCTCAACAGCGGAGGATATTCTAGAGCCATTCTACCCAACGAGTCAGCACACCAGCCCATCCAGCAACCCGCTCAGGTCAGCGATGCCTGTCTTTCCCTACCGGAGAAATATGACGGGACACCATCCAAATGGCGTGCCTTCTTCATTCAGTGCTCCCTCTATTTCAGAACATCAGATGAGAGCCCCCACCACCGAGAGGTCTAAGGTTGCCACGGTTATTTATCTGCTGACTGGGTGGGCATTGGAATGGGTTACGGAAGCCTGTGAGAAAGGAGGAGCTTGAGTCTAATAAGGGGTTCATGTGTCAGAAGTCTTTGTGTAGCAGGTAGGCAGAGTCAGGCGCAGGACAACGGAGATGAGTAAATCACGTATCTTTACTCAAATAACAATATGCCCTCGGGAGCGCCAGCCGAATCCCACTTGGTCCAGGTGAAGGAGGTGTGGACAGCTGTGTGGGTTGTGGAGTGGGAGGTTGAGATGCTGGGGGAGGCGCAGGAAAACCTCTCTCCCATCGCTCCAGATTATGCAGCACGCGATCCATGGCTGTGCCGAGATGTTGCAACATGGTCGCGTGCTGCTGGATGCGCTCCTCAATAGGCAGAGGAAGGCTGTGTTCTCCTGCTGACTCCATTATTGGTGTGTGTTTCTGTCATAAGTCTCTGTGTAGCAGGTAGGCAGAGTCAGGCGCAGGACAACGGAGATGAGTAAATCACGTATCTTTACTCAAATAACAAACTACCAAAATAGGTAGTGAAATCCAAGCTCACAATGAAAAGAACATCTAACATATAACAAACACGCACAAAACCATGAGGGAAACAGAGGGTTAAATAAGGAACAAATAATTAAGTGATTGGAAACCAGGTGTGTATAATGAAGACAAAACATAGAAAATGAAAAGTAGATCGGCGGTAGCTAGAAAACCGGTGACGTCGACCGCCGAAAGCCGCCCGAACAAGGAGAGGGACCAACTTTGGCTGAAGTCGTGACATCATGGCTCTGTTTAAATGTATTTTCGATCATCCCTCGGAGGGCAGAGAGGGAGGTGAGCATCTGCTTCAGCTCCAGCAGGGGAATCAGACGGCTGCTGAGTATGCGCTTACCTTCTGGACAGTAGCAGCTTCCAGTGGATGGAATGAGCCGGCGCTCAGCACGTTATTTAGAAGAGGTCTGCGCGAGGAGGTCCAGACGGACTGGCCTGCCGAGATGACAACCTCACCCTGGACATCGCGTCTGGCTCTCTGCCAGGAACCTCCCACTCCGCCTGCCTCGCAAGAACGACCCCCCCGGTTTGTGGGGTTGTTCAAGGTTCTCTGGAGGGTCAATGAGGTGACATACAGGATACAATTACCCAATCTTGTTACAATATCCCTGTAACATCTAGAGAGTTCGCCATAGTCTTTGATACTATTCCATCTGGAACTCTCATGTTACTTAGAGGTGTAGCCAGACTTCACCTTCTTGACCTACCCTCGCTTAATCCAGTTGACTCTCCAATAGGAAAAATATGTTTCTCCTTGCTCCTTCAGAACAACAAATCTATAGTGCTTTATTTCAAAGGGATATTGTATCCATTCCTTATGTCACAAGTTACTGGAATACATTGGTCACTAATATCTGTTGGGAAAAAGTCTGGTTATTACCACACAAATACTTGCTTGTTAACAAGGTCAAAGAGGTCTCTTTCAGAATGATCCATAAGTATTACCCTGCGAATCATTACCTGAAGGAACTCAAAAAATACATTAACATTAATTGTACTTTTTGTGTTGAGCATCCAGAAACAGTTTCGCATTTATTTTGGCATTGTCTACATGTAAAACAATTATGGAAAGATATTCACAGTTTTATGATTGTTAATATTCTTGATGACTTTTGTTTGTTATGGGAGAATGTGCTACTCGGTTTCCTTAACCATAATAAAGATAAAGAAAAACAATTTTACCTCATGAATCTAATTGTGCTAATGGCAAAATGTCATATTCATAAATGTAAATCACTAATAAAAAAAACACTCTTTCATGTTTCCTATAAGGAATTCGAGCAGGACATTCAGACCATTCAACATTATTCTAATAAGAAAGCTGTTAAGACAATCAATATGTGTGTTTCGTTTAAGGTCTTTGTATAATCTGTAATTTGTTGTACCCCCTAGCATATTTTATCATTGTCTATTTATGTACTTTTGTATGTATACAGACTAGTGATGAAAACATCCCCTTCTTCATCACCAGTGCACCAATTCACAAGATCACCTCGGCCTACCTTGGCTTCAGTGCCATAACCCTACCACCTCATGGTCGAGGATGAGAATCACTGACTGGTCACCTAAATGCCAGAAGACGTGCTTCCCTGTCCCCTGTGGTTCCACTTCGGTTGAGAGTCCTGTGGTTGCCCTCCAGCCCAACATCCCGGAGGAATATCAGGATCTAAGGGAGGTATTCTCCAAGACCCGCGCTACCTGTCTCCCTCCTCATCGCCCGTGGGACTGTGCCATTGACCTGTTTTCCGGTGCTACGCGGAGGTGGCTGAGACCCAAGCCATGGAGGACTACATTCAAGAGGCGCTCCTACAGGATTTCATACGCAGGTCCACGTCCTCTGCGTTGGCTGGTTTCTTCTTTGTGGCCAAGAAGGAGGGAGGACTACTCCCTTGTATTGATTACCGTGGACTCGAGCAGCTCCGCGGGGCCCGGTTCTTCACCAAACTGGACCTCCGTAGTGCCTACAATCTCATTCTCATCCGGGAGGGGGATGAGTGGATGACGGCGTTCAGCACGATGTCTGGTCACCACGAGTACTTGGTTATGCCCTTTGGCTTAGCCAATGCTCCGTCAGTGTTCCAGGCATTCGTCAACGAGGTGTTCAGGGACATGCTCGGACGTCAGGTGATTGTGTACATCGATGACATCCTGATCTTCTCGACCAACCTTGAAGATCACATCACTCACGTTTGAGCAGTCCTGGAACAGTGTTCAGCAGTCTTGGCTAACCACCTGTTCGTCAAGGTGAAGAAGTGCCAATTCCACCAAAGTGCTGTCTCTTTCTTCTTTGGCTACCAAATCAGCCCGCAGAGAGTGCGAATGGAGGACAAGAAGGTAGATGCGGTAAGGTCATGGCCAGTCCCAACCACCATCAAGGGGTTACAACGGTTTTTGGGGTTTGCCAACTTTTCCTGCCGCTTCATCAGGAACTTCAGTGCCGTCACCGCCCCTCTCACCTCCCTCCTCAAGGGTGGGCCTCGTAGGTTGGGTTGGCCTACAGCAGCCGACGAGGACTTTCGTCTCCTCAAGGGGCGTTTCACCTCTGCCCCCTTGCTGAAACACCCAGATCCCACGCTACCTTTTGTGGTTGAGGTAGACGCATCGGAGGTGGGTGTGGGGGCAGTTTTGTAACAAAGACAGGGGGCCCCATTAAAATGGTATCCTTGTGTATCCTTTCTTCTCCAAGAAACTGTCCCCCGCAGAGAGGAATTATGACGTTGGAGATCAGGAGCTCTTGGCGGTGAAGTTGGTACTAGAGGAGTGGAGACACTGGCTGGAGGACGCCAAGGAACCGTTCGTCATCCTCACCGACCATCGGAACCTTGAGTACATACGGACAGCGAGGAGACTGAATCCGCGCCAAGCCAGGTGGGCCCTCTTCTTCACCAGGTTCAACTTCACACTGACCTATCACCCAGGATCTAAGAACATCAAGGCCAATACCCTGTCCCATATCTACGATTCGGGAGAGGGTCCTGTCCAGAGGGAACCCATAATCCCATCCTCCTGAGTCATGGATCCAGTGGTTTGGGACGTAGATGTGGACATTCGCCAGGCTCTAGAGAGGGAGCCCGCGCCACGGAATTGTCCTCCCGCGCGCATCTACAGTACGTTCCCACAGAGATAAGGGATCAGCTGCTGACCTGGGCACACACAGCTGTCGTCACTGGACATCGAGGTATTTCTCACACTATCCATTCCCTCACCTCGAAATACTGGTGGCCCACCTTGGTGCAGGATGTTACGCGGTATGTCAACTCCTGTTCTGTGTGTGCTCAAACCAAGTCCCCCTGGAAAGCTCCAGCAGGGAAGCTCCTGCCACTTCCCGTGCCTCAACGACGTTGGTCCCATTTATCCATTGACTTTGTTACTGATCTTCCCACTTCTGATGGCTTCACCACCATTCTGGTGGTAGTGGATAGATTTTCCAAGTCATGTCGTTTAATCCCTCTTCCTGGTCTCCCCATTGCTCTCCAGTGTCGCTGAGGCACTCTTCCGGCAGGTCTTCCGGCATTATGGCCTTCTGGAGGAGATAGTCTCGGACCATGGCCCCCAATTCACATCCCGAGTATGGAGGGCCTTCTTGGAGAAGCTCAGGGTCACGGTTAGCCTCACATCCGGGTATCGGCCTCAGTCTAACGGGCAGGTGGAGAGGATGAATCAGGAGCTGAGGAGGTTCTTGAGGAGTCACTGTCAGGACCGACAGGGTGAGTGGGCACGTTTCCTTCCTTGGGCAGAGTACGCCCAGAACTCTCTACGTCACTCCTCCACTGGGTTGACCCCATTCCAGTGTGTTTTGGGTTTTTAGCTGGCCCTGGCCCCTACCGCTCCTGCGGTAGATGACTGGTTCCGGCAGGCAGAGGAAGTGTTGAACAATGCACAGAACTGAGGTAGAGAATCTCATGATAAGCTGTAGACCACACTATATCTACCTAGAGTTTACATTTGTATTTTTCGTAGCTGTCTACATACAACCACAGACTGATGCTGGCACTAAGATCGCACTCAATTAGCTGTATTCAGCCATAAGCAAACAGGAAAACGCTCAACCAGAGGCGGCGCTCCTAGTGGCGGGGACTTTTATGCAGGGAAACCTAAATCTGTCTTACCAAACTTCTATCAGCATGTTAAATGTTCAACCAGAGGGAAAAAAACTCTGGACCACCTTTACTCCACACTCAGAGACGCATACAAAGCTCTCCCTCGCCCTCCATTTGGCAAATCTGACCATAATTCTATCCTCCTGACTCCTGCTTACAATAAAAGCAGGAAGCACCAGTGACCCGATCAATAAAAAAGTGGCCATATGAAGCAGATGCTAAACTATAGGACTGTTTTGCTAGCACAGACTGGAATATGTTCCGGGATTTCTCCAATGGGATTGAGGAGTACACCACATCAGCCATTAGCTTCATCAATAAATGTATTGATGACGTCATCCCCACAGTGACTGTACGTACATACCCAAACCAGAAGCCATGGATTACAGGCAGCATCCGCACTGAGCTAAAAGCTAGAGCTGCTGCTGTCAAGGAGCGGGACTCTAACCCGGAAGCTTATAAGAAATCCCGCTATGCCCTCCGACAAACCATCAAACATGCAAAGCGTCAATACAGGGCTAAGTTTGAATAGTACTACACTGGCTCTGATGCTCGTCGGATGTGGCAGGGCTTGCAAACCATTTCAGACTACAAAGGGAAGCACAGCCGAGAGCTGCCCAGTGACACGAGCCTACCAGACGAGCTAAACTACTTCTATGCTCGCTTCGAGGCAAATAACACTGAAACATGCATGTTCCGGAACCAGCTGTTCCGGAAGACTATGATCATGCTCTCTGCAGCCAATGTGAGTAAGATCTTTAAACAGGTCAACATTCACAAGGCCGCATGGCCAGACGGATTTCCAGGACGTGTACTGCGAGCATGCGCTGACCAACTGGCAAGTGTCTTCACTGACATTTTCAACCTCTCCCTTTCCGAGTCTGTAATAACAAAGTTATTTAAGCAGACCACCATAGTCCCTGTGCCCAAGAACACTAAGGTAACCTGCCTAAATGACTACCGACCCGTAGCACTCACGTCTGGAGCCATGAAATGTTTGAAAGGCTGGTCATGGCTCACATCAACACCATTTTCCCAGAAACCCTAGACCCACTGCAATTTGCATACTGCCCCAACAGATCCACAGATGATGCAATCTCTATTGCACTCCACACTGCCCTTTCCCACCTGGACAAAAGGAACACCTATGTGGGAATGTTGTTCATTGACTACAGCTAAGCGTTCAACACCATAGTGTCCTCAAAGCTCATGAATAAGCTAACGACCCTGGGACTAAACCTCTCCCTCTGCAACTGGATCCTGGACTTCCTGACGGGCCGCCCCCAGGTGGTAAGGGTAGGTAACAACACATTCTCCACGCTGATCCTCAACACAGGGGCGCCTCAGGTGTGGATGCTCAGTCCCCTCCTGTACTCCCTATTCACTCATGGCTGCATGGCAAGGAGCGACTCCAACACCATCATTAACCTGTTACGGATCCAATCCCGTGAACGGGATCGATTTTGACAACATCTGGTGAAATGCAGAGCGCCAAATTCAAATTACAAAAATACTCATTTCAAACATTCATGAAAATACAAATTCTGCACACCCTTCAAAAGCTTAGACTCTTGTTAATCTAACAGCATTGTCAGATTTCAAAAAGGCTTTACGGCAAAAGCAGAACATTTGATTGTCTGAGGACAGCACCCCCACTCAAAAACTCAATTAGCATAATAACATAACCAGCAGAGGTGTCACAAAACTCAAAAATAGCATAAAATAAATCACTTACCTTTGATGATCTTCCTCTGATGGCATATCAAAGCGTCCAGGTTACACAATAAAAGGTCATTTTGTTCAATAAAGTTCCTTTTTATATCCATATAGCTCAGTTTGGTTGGCACGTTTTGTTCAGTAATCCACCTGCCCAAAGGCTTTCATCCATGCAGACAAACAATATCCCAAAAGTACCCATAAAGTTCATCGAAAAAAGTCAAACAGCATTTGTAATCAATACTCAGATACCCTAAAATGATTATACACTATAATATTTCAGACGGAACATAACCTGCTGAATAGAAGAGAAAAAGAACTGAGCGCATTCCCTGTTACGCGCAGAATCCAAAACAGTACACTTGACATGAACCCAGGAACAAGTGGTCTTACTCCCTTGATTTTCATGATTGAACGTTCCAACCTTTTTCTAAAGACTGTTGACATCTCGTGGAAGCCATAGGAACTGCAATCTGGGAGCTAAAATACCCAGCATTGAATAGCATGCCAATTGAAAACAGTGTTACATGACTGATTCAGACATCCCGGATGGATTTTGCTCTGGTTTTTGCCTGCCGTATCAGTTATGTTATACTCACAGACATTATTTTAGAAACTTCAGAGCTACTAATTATATGCATATCCTAGCTTCTGGGCCTGAGTAACAGGCAGTTTACTTTGGGAACGTTTTTTCATCCGAACTTCAAAATACTGCCCCCTAGCCCTAAGAAGTTAAGTTTGCTGATGACACAACAGTGGTAGGCCTGATCACCGACAATGATGAGACAGCCTATAGGGAGGAGGTCTGAGACCTGGCCATGTGGTGCCAGGACAACAACCTCTCCCTCAACGTGATCAAGACAAAGGAGATGATTGTGGACTGCGGGAAAAAGAGGACCGAGCACCCTCCCATTCTCATCAACGGGGCTGTAGCGGAGCAGGTTGAGAGCTTCAAGTTACTTGGTGTCCACATCACCAACAAACTAACATGGTCCAAGCACACCAAGACAGTTGTGAAGAGGGCATGACAACACCTACTCCCCCTCAGGAGACTGAAAAGATTTGGCATGGGTCCTCAGATCACTGCCTGGTATGGCAACTGCTCGACCTCCGACCGCAAGGCACTAAAGAGGGTAGTGTGTACGGCCCAGTACATCACTGGGGCCAAGCTTCCTGCCATCCAGGACCTCTATACCAGGTGGTGTTAGAGGAAGGCCCTAAAAAATGTTAAAGACTCCAGCCACCCTAGTCATAGACTGTTCTCTCTGCTATCGCACGGCAAGTGGTACCGGAGCACCAAGTCTAGGTCCAAGAGGCTTCTAAACAGCTTCTACCCCAAAGCCATAAGACTCCTGAACATCTAATCAAATGGCTACCCAGTCTATTTGCATTGCCCCCCTTTTACACCGCTGCTACTCTCTGTTGTTATCATCTCTGCATAGTCACTTTAATAACTCTACGTACATGTACATATTACCTCAATTACCTCGACTAACCGGTCCCCCCCGCACATTGACTCTGTACCGGTACCCCTCTCTATATAGTCTCGCTATTGTTATTTTACTGCTGCTCTTTAATTACTTGTTACTTTTATTTCTTATTCTTTTTTTAACTGCATTGTTGATTAGGGGCTTGTAAGTAAGCATTTCACTGTAAGGTCTACACCTGTTGTATTTGGTGTATGTGACTTATACAGTTTGATTTGATTTTGACTAATTGTATTGATCTCTATTAGACTGGCTAGCTTAGCACCCCTAACATGGACATTTCTATATTGCCAGCTTGCTGTTAGCTTCATCACTACATTGGCAGCAAGATTGCTAGCCAGCTGAGAAACAACTAACCAACCAAAAATTATTTATACACATTCATCATGGCTACCAACACACAAACAGAGTGTTAGCTATATTGACAATTCTATTTTTAGTAAGAGTGTTTTTTAGACAAGGTTGGAATAAATGGCTACCGCTACTCTTATTTGCTACCATTAGCTAGCTTACGTTAACTAACGTTAGTCAGAGATAAAACAAACAAACATGTTTACTACTCTTTTGAAAGTACCAGTCTAGTAGTAACTACCATGGCATAGGCCAATATGATTTACTGTGTGTATCCAAAAGATGGCTAGCTAGCTATATGATTTAGCTGATGGCTTTCAGAGTTCAATACAGGACTATAACGTTATCTAGCTAGCTAATTTACCTAGACTAGCATGCTAGCTAACATTACGTAACCTCTAATTGAGAATCTTCTGTTGTGTTGTGAAGGGAAAAGACTATGGTATTGCACCATTTCTCAGCTGTCGTCGAAATGGATTCCCCATCAGTTCAGCCTGAAAATCCCTCTGATAATCTTTGGTCACCGTAAACATAATTCTTGATAGTTGCAAGCCACTGGCAGCATTGGGGTAATTCTCTGGTAGGTAGAACAGTGAAAGATAACACATTTTTGCGCTTCTTTGTAATTAGCACAGCCAGACGTAGAACACCACAAGGGCAGAATTACAAATGTTAGTGAAAAACAAATGTTTCCAAAAAATGAATGCCAGACTTTGTGGTTCACTATAGTGCATCCGAATATACTGGAAGTCGAAACTTTCCGATTCATGCAATGAATTGAAAATGCGCTTTTTCTATTTTGTGGTTTAGATCATTTTTATGTTTATGAAAAAAAGTAATGTTCTTAATATACAATAGTAATGATTATATGCCATGGCAGAGAGCCAGTGCGAAATGTACCTTTAATCTAAGATAACTCAAGAAGTATGTCATAAATGTTGATGTTTTTGGCAAGGGGATCTTAGTCGCGCAATTTTACATCTGACTAAGTGCAGTATTTCTCAAGTGAAAAAATGAGCATGAAAACGATTCGTCTCTCGTTGAACAAATCCCTACTGCTGACCAATCACAGATGAACGGGCGTAGACTTCAGCTACCGACTTCGGCTTGCCTCCAGTAAAATGCTTGTGCGCACTTGCTGAAGACCAAAACACACAAAACGTCACAAAATGTTGTCACCAATGAACTGTTCCGAACTGTTTCGGCTAGGAAGCATGCGTATGCCTTTACACTTAGTGTTGGCGACCCACTTGAATCAAAATGCAACACCCCCAATGATTTATTGCCGCCTGTCAAAACAAGAGTTTTTGGTGTGTGTGCAGTTTATAAGGTGCTCGTAAAAAGATATATAAGCAATATGATTACTGTTGTTGCACATGTACAATATGTGTAGATAGTACATTGTATGTTTAGGTTTGTAATATATCATGAACTGTTTCTGCTTTTTGGTCATTGATTTTAACACTTTAAAACTGTTTTGACATTGGGCTATTTATCAAAATGTGTTATCAACAGGAAGCAGCGACTGCATCATTTTAAACTAAAGGTTTAGGAATATAAAAATAAATATCAAATGGTATTGTACTTAATCAGGTAAAACCTTCTGAGTATAATTTACACTGTAAATGTAAATATTATCCACAAAACATGACGGTGCCCCTTATAATTATACACATATCAGTTATGCAAGCTAACAACCAGCATAGACAACAAGCTACTGTAGCTTGCTAGCTAACTAGCTGTGTTGTTCCTTGCATGTTCGGCTGTGGTCTTGAGGGCGGCATGCAACCTGGGAGGCCCTGTTGCCTGTCAGGCGTTCGTTCAGGAATTAAAAGCCCAGCATCACGTTCACTGCAGCCACAGGGCTTATTGATGAAGTGATTATCTTGAATCTGAACAAATTAATGGATGATGCGTGATCTCGACAAAACAACTTTTGTTATGTAGTGATCATGAGTTAAATAAGTCACGATCTCGACATAATGAGGGAAATATTTGTTTTATTCATATGTCCTCTCTGGACTTCCATACTTATGTTATGGTGAGGTGTGTGGAGAACTTAATAATGGCATGTCTCAAGCTGGACACATTGGCAGCCAGGATCTTAAGTCTCTTTGGCCTTCCTGTTAACACGAAGGCCAAATAAGATCATCAAGGACATCAACCACCCAATCCCTGGCCTGTCTGCCCCGCTATCATCCAGAAGGCGAGGTCAGTACAAGTGCATCAAAGCTGGGACTGAGAGACAGAAGCTGTTTTTCAATCAGACTGCTAAAACTTCTTCAGGATCGGTGGGTTCCCTGCAGGACGGTTGAGCTAATGTATGCTAATGTGATTAGCATGAGGTTGTAAGTAACAAGAAAATTTCCCAGGACATAGACATATCTGATATTGGCTTAAATTCTTGTTAATCTAACTGCACTGTCCAATTTACAGTAGCTATTACAGTGAAAGAATACCATGCTATTGTTTGAGGAGAGTGCACAGATTTGAACATAAAGTTATTTTTAATCAAATTAGGCACATTTAGGCAGTCTTGATACAACATTTTGAACAGAAATGCAATGGCTCATTGGATCTGTCTAAAATGTGTTATATACACTGCTGCCATCTAGTGGCCAGAATCTAAATTGCACCTGGGGTGGAATAATACATTATGGCCTTTCTCTTGCATTTCAAAGATGATGGTACAAAGAAAATACAAAAAACTGTTGTTTTTTTCTTTGTATTATCTTTTACCAGATCTAATATGTTATATTCTCCTACATTCCTTTCACATTTCCACAAACTTCAAAGTGTTTCCTTTCAAATGGTACCAAGAAAATGCATATCTTTGCTTCAGGGCCTGAGCTACAGGCAGTTAGATTTGGGTATGTCATTTTAGGCGAAATTTGAAAAAAAGGGTCCAATCCTTAAGAGGTTCAGCCATCACTAGCACATTAGAGGCTGCTGCATATAGGCATAGACTAGAAATCACTGGCCACTTTAAGGAATGGAACACTAGTCACTTAAATAGTGTTTACATATCTGGCATTTTTTATTTTTTTTATTTCACCTTTATTTAACCAGGTAGGCAAGTTGAGAACAAGTTCTCATGTACAACTGCAACCTGGCCAAGATAAAGCAAAGCAGTTTGACACATACAACAACACAGAGTTACACATGGAGTAAAACAAACATACAGTCAATAATACAGTAAAAAACAAAATCTATATACAAAGGGTGCAAATGAGGTAAGATAAGGAAGGTAAGGCAATAAATAGGCCATGGTGGCAAAGTAATTACAATATAGCATATAAACACTGGAATGGTAGATGTGCAGTAGATGAATGTGCAATGTAGAAAAACTGGGGTGCAAGGGAACAAGATAAATAAATAAATATGGTAGGGGATGAAGTAGTTGGTTGGGCTATTTACAGATGGGCTATATACAGGTGCAGGGGTCTGTGAGCTGCTCTGACAGCTGGTGCTTAAAGCTGGTGAGGGAGATAAGTGTCTCCAGTTTCAGAGATTTTTGTAGTCCATTCCAGTCATTGGCAGCAGAGAACTGGAAGGAAAGTCGGCCAAAGGAGGAATTGGCTTTGGGGGTGACCAGTGAGATATACCTGCTGGAGCGCGTGCTACGGGTGTGTGCTGCTATGGTGACCAGCGAGTTGAGATAAGGCGGGGCTTTACCTAGCATGGACTTGTAGATGACCTGGAGCCAGTGGGTATGGCGATGAGTGTAAAGCGAGGGCCAGCCAACGAGAGCGTACAGGTCGCAGTGATGGGTGGTATATGGGGCCTTGGTGACAAAACGGATGGCACTGTGATAGACTGCATCCAATTTGTTGAGTATAGTATTGGAGGCTATTTTGTAAATTACATCACCGAAGTCAAGGATCGGTAGGATGGTCAGTTTTACGAGGGTATGTTTGGCAGCATGAGTGAATGATGCTTTGTTGCGAAATAGGAGGCCATTCTAGATTTAATTTTGGATTGGAGATGTTTGACATGAGTCTGGAAGGAGAGTTTACAGTCTAACCAGACACCTATGTATTTGTAGTTGTCCACATAATCTAAGACAGAACCATCCAGAGTAGTGATGCTGGACGGGCAGGCGGGTGCGGGCAGCGATCGGTTGCATTTCTCATCTCATATGTATATACTGTATTCTATACTATTCTATGGTATCTTAGTCACTTAATAATGTTTACATATCTTGCATTACTCATCTCATATGTGTATATACTGTATTCTATACTATTCTACTGTATCTTAGTCCTTTCCTGCTCTGACATCGCTCGTCCATATATCTATATAGTCTTAATTCATTCCTACTTAGATTTGTGTGTATTGGGTATATATTGTGTAATTTGTTAGCTATTACTTGTTAGATAATACTGCACTGTCGGAGCTTGAAGCGCAAGCATTTCGCTACACCCGCACTAACATTTACTAATCACGTGTATGTGACCAATCAAATTTGATTTGCTTTGATTTTAACGCACCATGTTCCCCTTATCCTACAGTCGATGGAGAAACCAACTTGAGTGTTCAGAGATAACACTTCAGTTCTTCCGACTGGCATGGAAGTGGCTACAGTCTTCAGAGGTTTAAAGATAATTCGTCTGAAACTAGGGTATTTGCTGCAGTGTGCTCCCTCACACCGGTTCAGCTTAATCGAACTCCCTCATTGTCCGAAACGAGGCGGAGCTTAAATTCCAATGGGATGAGTTGTATGAGTTTCCTCATGCTACGTCACTCTGGGATAGGCTGCTAGCACTCCATCGAACTAGTACGCTGTCAGCGGTGTTTCAGGGCTGGATAGGCACCTACGGCATCGGAAAACTATCGCAAAAATATATCACAAACTTGTTATTTTATCGGTTTGGGTAATGGCCAGGCAATCATTTAATTGAGATTTGAACGCAATGCGTTTCCGTAAGCGACTACCAACTTCTAAGCAATACAATCGCCACTAAAAACTTTCCTTTCCAGTAGGCCTTGTATTTTGGTACAACAGGTCCACGGCATATGAAGAGAGGAGACTGATTAGGCTATTAGACAACGAAATAAATTGTATTATCTTTTGCCTTTTTTACAATTCAACAACAAGAAGAGAACTCATCGGCTCGATTATATCGGACAGGCTACGGGACAGGATCAGGAATAAAAATACATTGAGTTGCAACGCCACCAGCTTTCCTAGATACTACGATCCAAGGAATTATTTAACTGGTTAAATGCGGTACGAGGCTAAAATGATGCCGGTGAGAATTTCTGCCTTTAATTGATAAAAAAAAGTTGTCACTATACTCGCCTATTTTCTTCTATTGTAAAGATAGTTTACGCAACATAGTAGCGTTCTCGTCGGGCATTAAATTGACACATGGGGCCTAGCCATACTGTTGGTTACGTTGTTGTGATCTCCACCAATGTGTTTTCAGCCATAAAGAAAAACTCAAGTTGCATTACACGTTATACATTATAATTTACACCGTTTTCATTGTATGTATTGTGTGACTTTCTTTCTATAGGGTTGATGCAATTTAAGGGTAGGCTGCCTAATTAATGACAAATTATAGACATTTAACAGATTTTCAGATAGTGTTCGTTCTTTTAAAAACGGCAAGTCTTTATGTTTTTGTATAGCCTGCTAGGCTAAAACTTTTATGCTGGGAAACCTTTTAATTATTTATTCACTAGGAAGCTATTGTTATTGTTTACATTTGAAAAACCCATACACAGCACTAAGGACTTGTAGAGAAGCCTAATTCATAACCAATCACCCGAGAGTGTCTACATTTGTGTCCATAGGAGATTGAGCATTTCTCATCAATCTTTGTTCAAAAGCTCAGTAATCAGATAGTTTTGACACAGATACATAATTTGAACGTGGCGGTTATTGTTTTCCCTTGTCTGTAGTAGAGGGCTGCATTCCCGCTGGATGCCCGTAGTACCTGCAGGTCCCAACAGAGATCGTTGCAGCGCGGTCTTTTTTTACATGCTGCGGGCGGTCAGACAGAACTTTTGGATGAAACTATTTTGATCTACCTATTGTATTAAAAGCAGCTCTGTTCCATTATTCACAGACTCAGAATTAGCTGCGTCAAGTTCAGTAGCCATTATAGCCTGATGAAGACAGCTTGTCTGTCGAAATATTGGTTATTCAATTATTGCATCTGAGCTCCTAGAGTGCGGCTCTCCTTTTCTTTCTCAAGTTCAGTAGCCTACCTAGTTGGGCGTGTGAGATCAAGTACGCCTACAGTGGGCTATATCAGAGATACTGACGAGATGCTTGTCTCCGCCCTAAGAATGGAATTTGTTGACCACAGAGTGGAACGGCGGGCTGTCAAGCGCACGCCTATTCGTAGCTTGGAATTGTTAGATACATCTTGCTATTTGAATACTTTTTAAAGTATTCGATGAAGGGTGTTGACGTCAACTGTGTTAAATGGAGAGTGAGATGTTATGCTAGCTTTCTGAATATGCGTAGACCATCTCAAATTCCAACATGGACCCCCCCCCCATACAAAAACTGCTAGCTTAATAATTATCTGCTTAAAGTGGACAGATTTTGGGCTGAGTAAACCCTCTTGCTTTGTCTCTCCTTCTCTGGCTATATGAAAGAGTAGGCTGCCTTTGTCTATGCATGGGTGTAGAATCAGGTGGCAGTTATCTTTCCAAGAAAATTAACTAAAATATGATTAGGCAATAGTGAACTACATTTCCTATAAATAAATATTGATCCCAATCTGAAAATCATCCCACTCCTAAAAGATAGGCTATATGCAAAACGTATCTCAAGAGAAAGTGCAAGTTTCCGCTCTCTCTCAAACTCTGCTCTCTTCAAACTGCATCTAGCCTATTGGCTGATATAGCCCAGTAATACCGATAGTCTAATATATTGGGCCCCGTGAGAATCTCTGGTAATTTAACCTATTCCTTTTAGCACATTTAGATATTTCCTTTAGGGTGCAAAATTGGTGAGACCATGGTTAGCAAGTGAGCTGTGTCACATACACTTAAAATAACATTGCATGACTGTGGTTGGGTTCTGGAGCGGGTGGGAGTTGGACAAAAAGCCAGCGGGAGCGAGCGGGTTAAGAATAAAAAGCTGCTGGCAGCAGTGGGATGAAGTGATCATTCCCGCGCATACCAGTTGGTAATGTGGACCCCTGCCAGCATGAGCGATCCATTCCTTTTGCTGCAGTGCTGAGCTCCATCTTTCATCACTTTTATTGAAATAGAGTATTACTTACTATACAGATAGGTAGCCTGCAGTGTGTGCATCTCTCCCCCTCGTTCTTCTATTTCCAGTTACTGGATGAGTGAATGAATCATGTTGTCAGGCAGCAGTGACAGAGTACTCTCAGGATGACTCCCATCTGCTAGATATGACCTAGCGCCACTATTCACACCCAGCCATTTGTTATCACCAACCTCCATTCACATGGAGATCAATATAAATCCTTATTCTTACCATGCCATGTAGATCTTTATAGGAACAGGAGACCTATGTGTGTCCGTTTGTGCACGTGTTCTTGGTGTGTTAGCATCTACTCTGTGCTATCAGTACGATCAGCATAATCCCTATCACAATATAGCCACATTAGAACATGAGGTATTGTCTGTGCTTGTACACTGTACAGTGCTCTGTGGGAGTTAGAATGTAGCAGCATTGTGGCTGGCTTGAGTGGGGGAGGGCGATAAAGGGGGTCACTGTTTTCTTAGGACAATGGGCAGCGACTCTTTATGATAGTGTGGAATAGGTGATTATGTGTGTCTTGTCGGTCTATGATAGGAGATGCTCTCCATTTATTGGCCCATTGTGGGTGTAGGCTAGTTGTACACAATGGTTTTACTTTGATTTACCTTCTGTCACAGCTAGCAGTGATTAACACATTTGGTCTTGAGCTGTGTACACAGTTGTAATCAAAGCTTGTTTTTTGCAGGTTTATTTTAGGGAGGTTAGTGCGGTTTTGAATTGATTAACCCCTGCCATGTTACAGTTTTGAAGGGTAATGAGTTAATACTCTGGTTAGCCTATAGGCCTATCTTTCTTTATTGGCCAAATGTCATGTTGAATGAAAAATATATATGCTGTTACAATGACTTCTTAAACCTATACACATTTGTTCCTAAACAGCAATGAAGTGTTCAATGTTGACTTAAACATATTGTCTTAATAAACCAAAACAACAACCACATCAAACTAGGCTTGTGGTGATAAAATGGTGGGAAAATTAGATAATGTTGTGGGGAGCCCTGCTTTACTTTGCTGTATGTCAACAGAAACCTGAGGAGGCTTTCTCTGTGTGACGACTGACTGGCTTTGTGTTGACTCTCTGGGAGGGCTCCTTCTTATGCAACACCTGACATTCACACCAGTCAGGTGGAGGTTGGCTAGGCTGAGAGATCCAAGGACACGTATACAACTGTAAACAAATGGACCTCCACATGAAATGATCATGGGACCATTAATGAATCAACTGCTGAAGGCTAGTTGTAAAAAAAACTATGCCTTTTTAATAATAAAATAGGCCTAGTGCGGCACGAATGTCATGGATTTTTCTGCCATTGAAATCCTTGGGCAGGCCGCTTAAGTGCTTTTTTTATGTTTTATGTCTTAGTCCAAGCAGTGCAAAATATTTAAGCAATAAGGCCCAAGGGGGTGTGTTATATGGCCAATATACCACGGCTAAGGGCTATTCTGCCTGGAAGCAGCCCTTAGCCGTGATATATTAACCATATACCACAAGCTCTGAGGTACCTTATTGCTATTATTAACTGGTTACCAATGTAATTAGAAGAGTAAAAATAAATGTTTGTCATACCCATGGTATACGGTCTGATATACCACGGCTTTCAACCAATCAGCATTCTGTGCTCCAACCACCCAGTTTATAAATATATTCATAAACCTTTTAAGCCTGAGACCCAAATGAGAAATTTGGTGTTTTCCTGGAACCCAAGTTTTCGAAAACATGTAACTATACGTACATATCGGTACATTTCATTGCCCTTATGCCCATTAACAAATGCAACATAGACTAATAACAATTAAATGAAATACCCATAAATAGCTATTCATGTTTATTTGTCCCCATTAAAAACACTCTTACATATCTGTCTAGGTTGGAACTGTTGCTGTTAAAATACAAGAAATAATACAAATTCTGAACTGATTGATCACATCAATCAGATGTAGACCAGAAAACACAGTCCTAATAAGAGGTGTGTGTGTGACTGGTTGGAGTTTTCAACAAGCAGGTCTATTCTGGATTCAGTTTTTGACAGTGCAACCCTGAGGTCATGCTCAGCATTGCGTCTGTTTCTTTACTTGTTTCTTAAGTATGCCAGAGTTGAGAACCTTGACTCATATAAGTATCTGGTGCCAAACTGGATCAGAACATCTACTGCTTTTTCAGCCAGGCAGGAGACCGCTTGCTGATGTAGATTAGCAACCCAGAACTGTGTGAGTGTGTTTGCCTCAAAAAGCATCTTGCGTCAATCAGTGTATTCCAGTTCAGAATAAAAATGATTACTTGTATTTTAACAGCAACAGTTCTTTTCCATCTTCATCTGTACTGTTATTTAGTGCAACACTATCAGTAGCTATATAGCTTGCTTTGACTAGCGTTAGCTAGCTAGCTATTAGGAGTGTACATGCAGCCTCGCTACTGTATATAGCCTCGCTACTGTTTTTTTTCACTGTCTTTTTACTGTTGTTTTTATTTCTTTACTTACCTATTGTTCACATACCTTTTTGGCACTGTTGGTTAGAGCCTGTAAGTAAGCATTTCACTGTAAGGTCTACACCTGTTGTATTCGGCGCACGTGACAAACCTTTTGATTTGATTGTTTTGAAAGAGAAACTCGCATCGACTACTATGAGAAATAGTACTCCCTTCTGCTTATCAACACCTGTTATAAAATGACAAAAATGCCTTGCTAGCTGATTTACTTTTCCACTTTTGAAGCACTGTTTCCTGAAGCATTCTGCCCTGTTCTGAAAGAACTCCCTGGGTTTACCGTCATGCTGTGGATGTTTGGTCAGGACCTGTCATTTTAATCTGTTCGTTTTGAGAGCCTCATTACTAAGCACTTCCCTGTACAAAACACATTGTGGGCGCTCCTTGTTATTTCTCCAAGTTTGTATTAAACAAAGAGAAACACATCACTGTATATGTGTTTCATGACAATTGAGCTCAGTCAGAACTTGTGGCTAACTTGAGTCCATTACATGACAGCGGTGAGTAGTGGCGAGTGGGAATGACAAGCCAGTGGCTGACAGCGCATCATCTGCTGCTGAAGAAAACTGCAGAAAAAAGATCTGGTAAACCGAAGCACACCTGCATCTTCCACCCACTTGCGCAGCTGCCAACCTGAGCTGCACTTGGCCAAAATCAATTCCAGTAATTAATGAAATAATTATACATTTACTGTGACACGTTGCGACCCACCATTAACAGGTTTGCGACCCACTTTGCGTCGCGACCCATATTTTAAGAAATGCTGATTTTATAACATGGCATTTATGAATACTAGTTTCTGATTGGCTTGAAGGGCATTCTAGAGCGTGCATTATTTCCCTTTAACGCACGGTATAATTGTATGGTTTTGAAGTTCTTTCTTACATGTTATTTCGATTTTCATAATAGCAAGGTATGATTATGGTTTGTTAGCTGAGCTAGCAAGTCTGTATGGTTACCAAGGCAACTATTCTAGCTAGCTAGCTAGCTAGTAAACTTGCTAGCTTCTTCAGTGGATGTTGTCACCTTTCTACTGGCAAATGAATACATTTCTAACGGCAATATGTTAATTTATAGCGATGGTATGAAAGGGATAATCAACTCAGGGCTCTGTGTTCTCTAGAAAATAATGCAATGCCATGGAAGGTCAGTTCCACTCCGCTAATGCGTTGTGGAACACACCTTCCACGTCTTGTACTATTTTCCAGAGAATGCATAGCCCCTCGTTGAGTGTCCCTAGATATTTTGGGACAGAAAAAAACTTTCAGTGTAAACTTAAATTACTGAAACAGATATAAAGTATGTAGAAAAGATGATGAACCTATGCAATTTTTAAATAATATAGGCCTAATCTTTGAGAACTAACAATTACCAAAATAAAAGACAGACAGTCGGGGAGCATTGCAGGAAATTTGCTTTAAAACTGCAAAAACTTGTCTCAGCTCCATGGAGAAATTTGTAGAATAGCAGGAAATGGGTTTAAAAATATCTCTACACCACCAAGATGGGGCCTCAAATGTTATCTAAAATTCAGACAGACTGACTGTGCTCCTGCCATGCCCACCACCTAAGCCCCTTTTGTGATCCCAATAAGTCCCTGGAAGTGATTTGTAGAGGAGTGAGTATGTTATAGGCTAGTGTGTCATGTACTTTAGAGCTGTAGACTCCGCTGAATAGCCTCAGTCATAAATGTTCTGAATGGGTTTCCTCCCCATAGTAGCTTAATGAGAATGGATTTGGGTGTAGCTACTGAACCTGACCTTTCAGACGACGGGAGAAGGCACGGCACCATAGAATCAGCCGACCAGGTGTCTACTTACCTGGCATAGAATCCAGAGTGACTGACGTGACGTCCGTGGTGGATTCAGGTGAAAGGGGTAACAGTGTGTGGCTATACTGTAGAGATACTGACACAGTGAGGACATTGGGTGTCATGTCAGGGGCGTTAATCCTAGTTCACCCATGGGGATGAGAGAGGCCAGAGTAGAGTACTGCAGCAGCCAGGGTTGGTCAGAGGAAGTTTATGTCCCACACTCACTCACCTGTGCCAATGATCTCGTTATACTTTATCCTGCTCATTCCAAATTCGGCCTAATAAAGACATTATATCCTCTTAATGATCTGACCCTTTTTTTTCAATTTTCGTCTAAAATGACAGAACCAAATCTAACTGCCTGTAGCTCAGGACTTGAAGCAAGGATATGCATATTCTTGATACCATTTGAAAGGAAACACTTTGAAGTTTGTGGAAATGTGAAGTTAATGTAGGAGAATATAACACATTAGATCTGGTAAAAGATAATACAAAGAAATGTTGTTTTTTTCCATCTTTGAAATGCAAGTGAAAGGCCATACTATAATATTGCAGTTTAGGTGCAATTTTGATTTTGGCCACTAGATGGCAGCAGTGTGTGTAACGTTTCAGATTAATCCAGTGAAGCATTGCAATACTGGACAATATTGGTGCCGAATTGGTGCTGAATTGGTCAATTGATACGCTTTCAAGTACATAACTATAGAGAACATACAAACATGATATGGTAATACAACATTTAAGTTTACACACTACCAGGAATGACATACATGATGGATCATTAGCTTATACACTAACTTTCACACATCTAGATGGCCGGGCGTGGTGGGTGTGGAGCCAGAGACAGCAGGGATTCAAACCTTAGAACCCAGTTCTTACATTTGAATATAAAAATTGATTTGATCAAACAAAACTATGCTACATTTTATCTCTGGGACCCTCAGGATGACAAATCAGGGCAAGATTACTGAATGTAAGTATATTATTATCCTTCAGAGGTGAATGTATCAAACCAGTTGCCGTGATACATTGTTTGTTGTTGTTGTGCACTCCTCAAACAATAGCATGGTATTTTTTCACTGTAATAGCTACTGTAAATTGGACAGTGCAGTTAGATTAACAAGAATTTATGCTTTCTGCCCATATAAGACATGTCTATGTCCAGGAAAGTTTTCTGTTACTTACAACGTCATGCTAATTACATTAGCGCACGTTAGCTCAACCGGTCCTGTAGAGGTTAACTTGTCCCTTCTAAAATATGAATAAATGGGATTGGGGTTGTTGCTCAACTCACTTGCCTAATTAAATAAAAAACAGTTGTCTAGGATAGGGAAGAATAAGATTCTTGTTAGTTGGTTCATTCTGATTCATTTGGCTCCCAGTTCTCTTTTCTCTTGTAGAACGCTCATAGTTGCCTCGCATCACAATATAATATGCAGAATGGAGAGACCAGGAAAGGAGGAGTTTGGAGGGAAACATGGTGCAGTGCAGACAGAGACTGGAGGTTATGCTGAATTTAAGTAGGGAGTGACGTAGCCTACTGCAGACTACAGCACAAGTTGTTAGCTACCGCTCTCACCAATGACCTTCTCTCCTCTGTCTTCCCCTTTAGTGGAGGTAGATGAAAAGGATTAATGTATGGAGTATTCTGCCATGCGTAGATGAAAAGGAATAATGTATAGAGTATTCTGCCATGCGTTTTTGAAGGACTGCCCAGCTGGAGCATTGCCAAGTCTTCAGGCCCAGAGTTCTGCAGAGAGGACGGAAAAACAGATGCACACACCGAGAGATGCAGCCTGTCTTGATGCAGTCTATTGACTTCCTTAGAGGGGGCTCGCTCAACAAGACCTAGCTGGATCGCTTTATCACCCCAGGAATATATGTAATGGACAGAGACTGTGTGCGCTTGCATATGTGCGTGTGTGACCCAGCAGCATGTCGTAGGTAACTCTGACTAGGCGCACACGGTGGTATTGATGTTTTCTCTCTAAGCAGGCCTTTAATTATTTCCTAGTTACTTTAACATTGAAGTCTATAACTTTTACTGTGCCGTTAGTCCTGGGGATCTGATAATGGAAACTGCTAAGGGGACAGTTTTGATACCCTCTTCCCCTCTATCATGGTAACTCAACAAAATAGATATTGAGTTCGTACTAAAGGAGAATAACGCAGTAGTATTGACCCTTGTTTATATTTTGCGGGACAGTGTAGCCTACATAAATCGTATTTATTTTGCAGCACCACATGTGTGGAAGGTAACGTGTGCATTCTGTTTGAGTGGCAGTGGCACACACACACTGCCCTCATCCTACTTCTTGTAATTGGCTATTTTAAACCCAATAGATCTGAAAGCATGCTTAAACAACTGGAGAGGCCTGATAAGCCCGTTCTCCCAGCAATCTGCCTTAATGGTTAATGTTAGGATTGGGAGTAGACCAGTCTGATCTTAGATCAGCAGTCAATACCTCAATCCCGTAGGGCTAGGTCATCATGACTCTACAAGGTGTGTGTGTGTGTGTGTGTGAGTGAGAGAGAGAGAGAGAGAGAGACAAAATTGCCCACTAGGTCAAGGGTCAATCTTGTTTGGAAGGGCAGCAGGATGTATCATGCACGCAACACACACACGTGCACACAGGAACCCCCTGAGTCATGGTTGAGAAGGTACAGTAGTGTCATCAGCTGTGGCTGCTCTCAGAAGTGCTTTCATATAATGAATCACAGACAGACAGGGTTTGATGTTCTGCTACCAGCGGCTTTCATCAGACAGACACATGCCTGTCTAGTCACAACAGGATATTGTGTGCACCTGCAATCTATAAGTGGCAGCTGGCACACTCTTTTAGGCCATTATTATAAACCACCCTTATTCCTCAAGCGGGTAATGCAGCACAGCATCTGGTTCCATCCCCCCTTTTTTGGTTATGATACTGAAATTAAACCTTTACTTTCAGGGCTGATATAGTAGACTATGTTTTTGATAGTGTATAACTATTGTATCTTAGTCATTGCTCCTGATTGCTGATCTGTGCAGGTTTTTGTCCCTCAAGTGTCTTATCTCCATTCAGACCACGTAGTACCCTTGGCCTGTGTGTTACTGGAGATCTACGGTAATTCTGAAGCTGCTACGCTCTCTCTTCGGTGAAAGTGTCAAGGTTTAGACTAGTGCAGTGGTTCCCAACCAGGGTTACTAGGACCCCTGGGGGTACTTTGCCTATCCCCAGGGGATACTTGAGAAGACTCATGAGACCATAGGCTTACTTGTAAAATGCACATGAGGGGGTACTTCAGGGGTACTCTGAGCAGAGCCTAATTCATTTGGTGGTACATTAACCAAAAAAGGTTGGGAACCAGTAGACTAGTACATTGCTTTTTTATGGCTTGGGTTAATTGTTTTGATACTGAATAGGAATATCAGGTTAATGTAGGCCTATTTGTCTTAGATCTTTTTTGCTCTGCTTTGTTAAACAGCTGTTATGCTGTGTTGTTATTTCTTAATAGGCTCATCAGGTTTTTATTGACCTGTGTTTATTTATCTGGCTGTGGCGTTAATTAATATTTGAATGAACTCTGGGGTAGTGTCTCAACACCACTCTCCACACTTTAGTGCAATTTTCTACCGCACTTTTCACTCTTCCGTTCTGCTCTAGCGTTTGTATTAACTTCAACATTATTATAGATAATGTTGACAAGAGAATGAGCATCATAGACAATTGTTTCATAAGGACATAAATGGAATTTGTAGCTAAATGTAACTGCCAAAATAAAGGAAAAGCTAACAACTTGACATAATAGGGCATTGGGCCACCACGAGCTGCCAGAACAACTTCAATGTACCTTGGCATAGATTCTAGTGTCTGGAACTCTATTGGAGGGATGTGACACAATTCTCCCATGAGAAATTCCATAATTTGGTGTTTTGTTGATGGTGGTGGAAAATGCTGTCACAGGCGCCGCTCCTGAATCTCCCATAAGTGTTCAATTTGGTTGATCATGTGATTGAGACACACACACCCTTTAAACCCCCTATGGTCCTTTGAGACCCCTCTTTGAAAGTCACAGATCTATCCTAGCCATGGTAGGCAAAAATAATGGGTAACTGGGCATTTCTATACATGACCCTAAGCATGATGGGATGTTATTTGCTGAATTAACTCAGGAACCACAACTGTGTTGAAGCACCTGCTTTCAATATACGTTGTATCCCTCATTTACTCGTGTTTCCTTTATTATGGAAAGTTACCTGTATGTGCTACTTGTTGGCAACAAATGGGCAATATACTGGCCATAATATGTTTACTGTATATTTTTACTATCCACCCCTCCTCTATCTATTCTTACTCTTCCTCTCTCTCATGATATATTCAAAAGTATTTTATATACAATTTATTTTGTGTGAAAGGGAGGGAGAGATGGAGGGAGGTGGATGAAGGTCAGGAGCAGAAGCCACCAAGTGCCAACTCATCCAGTGTAGGCTGAGAGCGAGCGCAATGGCATGGTCTGTCTGGATCATTAACTTTAGTGCTGAGCCCCAGAGGGGCTTTACCTTATGTCACAACTCTTTCACTCGCTCTCTCATTTCACTCTCTCCCTCCCTCCCTATCCCTCTCTCCTAACATTAGCAGGGTCCTCTGGATGTCCTACATTCCTTGCAAGAGCTGATGTTGTCAACTGCTGTCTGTAGTGATTTCTGGCTGACTTTTCCTGTCCTGCTGGGATTTAAAGCACATTTGCCCTCCTGTAAAAAAAAAGGGCTAATCTAATGCATTGAACCCTCAAAGGGAACTCCATGCTTGTCTTACATGATTTGTTGCCCCACACAACAACCAAGCAGCCATAAACGATCATGTATCTGGGTCACTGTTATTTGAAACCTTGCAGAGCAAATCTGACAAACCCCTCCTGCAAAGCTGAAGCTTCTACTCTCCTAGAGCTGTTGAATGATCCACACACGCTGTAGTCCAGTGGTTCAAAAATCTAATCTAATTGTATTGGTCACATACACACATTTAGCAGATGTTATTGCGGTTGTAGTGAAATGCTTGTAAAGAAGTGGAGTGCTGGCTTGGGGAAGAGGTTTCCCTTCTAAGCAAAGGCTGATCCCAGATATTTGGCACAGATCTTGGATAAGCTTTAAGCACAGATCTAGGACCAGGACAAAAAAACAACAGCAACTAAAAACTATTCAGTGTTTATGAACTTAATGAGGGCAGGGGGCTCCCCTTTTAGGTGACGTTTGTGAAAGATTTGTCTGTCATTGTTTAACCCTTTCTCTTTATCTGGGGTGGTACTTTGGAGGGTTGGCGTGAATCACTGAAACCACTGTGACCCTTTCATTTACAACCCCCCATCACTCTACTGTAGTAAGCCAAGCATGAGCTATGGCTTACTACAGTAGAGTGATGGGAGGGTTGTAAATGTAGTTGATGCCTTTTTGGAATCTGCTATAACCTTTCTGGTGCTCTCACATAAAGCCACACAAGGATAGGAACCCATTTTAGACCATTGAGATGCAGTGACGTGTGTGGAGCCCTTGACTTTTCCACAATTTGATACATTACACCCTTATTCTAAAATGTATAAAATAAAATGAAATCCTTAGCATTCTACACACAATACCCCATAATGACAAAGCGAAAAGTTATGTTGAAATGTATGCTAATTTATAAAAAAATGTAAAACATACCTTATTGACATAAGTATTCCAACCCTTTGCTATGCGACTCAATTGAGCTCAGGTGCATCCTGTTTCCATTGATCATCCTTTTTCTACTTGGAGTCCACCTGTGGTAAATTCAATTGATTGGACATGATTTGGAAAGGCACTCAACTGTCAATATAAGGTCCCACAGTTGACAGTGCATGTCAGAACAAAAACCAAGCCATAAGGTCGAAGGAATTGTCCGTACAGTTCCGAGACAGGATTGTGTTGAGGAACAATTCAGGGAAGGGTACCAAAACATTTTTCTGCAGCATTGAAGGTCCCCAAGAACACCGTGGCCTCCATCATTCTTAAATGGAAGAAATTTGGAACCACCAAGACTCTTCTTAGAGCTGGCCGCCCGGGCAAACTGAGCAATCGGGGGAGAAGGGTCTTGGTCAGGGAGGTGACCAAGAACCCGAGCTCCAGAGTTCCTCTGTGGATTTAGGAGAACCTTCCAGAAGGACAACCATCTCTGCAGCATTCCACCAATCAGGCCTTTATGGTAGAGGGACCCGACAGAAGTAAAAAGCACATGACCGCCCGCTTGGAGTTTGCCAAAAGGCACCTAAAAACACGATTCTCTGGTCTGATGAAACCAACATTGAACTATTTGGCCTGAATGCCAAGCGTCACATCTGTGCTCTTACGTGAACTGTCAACTGTAGGACCTTTATATAGACAGGTGTGTGCCTTTCCAAATCATGTCCAATCAATTAAATTTACCACAGGTGGACTCCAATCAAGTTGTAGAAACAAGGATGATCAATGGAAACAGGATGCACCTAAGCTAAATTTTGAGTCTCATTTTTGCTTTGTCTTTATGGGGTATTGTGTGTAGATTGACGAGAAAAACAATTGAATCCTTTTTAGAATAAGGCTGTAATGTAACAAAAAAATTGAAATGTGAAGGGATCTGAATACATTCCGAATGCACTATACACTTAGTGTACCAAACATTAGGAACACCTGCTCTTTCCATGACAGACTATCCAGGTGAAAGCTGTGATCCCTTATTGATGTCACCTGTTAAATCCACTTCAATCAGTGTAGATGAAATGGAGGAGTCAGGTTAAAGTAGGAATTTAAAGCCTTGATACAATTGAGACATTGATTGTGTATGTGTGCCCATTCAGAGGTTGAAAGGGTAAGACAAAAGACGTAAGTGCCTTTGAACGGGGTATGGTAGTAGATGCCAGGTGTACTGGTTTGAGTGTGTCAAGAACTGCAACAGTGCTGGGTTTTTCACGCTCAAGTGTCCCATGTGTATCAAGAATGGTCCACCAGCCACCAGACAAAACACACATCACAACAAATAAGACCTTCAACAAATAAGACCAACAACATAGCAAGGCAGCAACACATGACAAAACAGCATGGTAGCAACACAACATGACAACAACATGGTAGTAACACAACATGGTAGCAGCACAAAACAGGGTACAAACATTGTTGGGCACAGACAACAGCACAAAGGGCAAGAAGGTAGACAACAATACATCACGCAAAGCAGCCACAACTGTCAGTAAGAGTGTCCATGATTGAGTCTTTGAATGAAGAGATTGAGATAAAACGGTCCAGTTTGAGTGTTTGTTGCAGCTCGTTCCAGTCACTAGCTGCAGCGAACTGAAAAGAGGAGCGACCCAGGGATATGTGTGCTTTGGGGATCTTTAACAGAATGCGACTGGCAGACCGGGTGTTGTATGTGGAGGATGAGGGCGGCTGTAGATATCTCAGATTATTATTAAGATGGCCTGCCCAGAATTTGTATACATGAGCCTAAGCATGACCACTCGTGCCCTGTGAATGGGGGCATTGTCATCCTATGTGGGCATAGGCAAAATAATGGCCTGCCCAACATTTTTATGCATGATAGGATGTTATTTGCTTAATTAACTCAAGAACCACACCTGTGGAAGCCCCTGCTTTCAATATACTTATTATGCCTCATTTACTTGTGTTTCCATTATTTTGGTTTGTGAGCGCTACTTTCAGAACAACTGGCTAAAAAGTATACAAAAGTACTGGGAATCTCTTTAAAGGATGTCATCATGTTAATATCCTGTGTTTGTCTCTCTTTGCCCCCCAGATGTTCTTGACAGTGTACCTCAGTAACAATGACCAGCATTTTACCGAGGTGCCCGTTACCCCGGAGACGCTGTGCCGGGACGTGGTGGAGCTGTGTAAGGAGCCCGGAGAGACAGAATGCCACCTGGCTGAGATGTGGCGGGGATCTGGTGAGCCTTCTCCCCTTTACACCTGTAGATGCCTGTCAATCTGACAACTAACACCTGTAGAGGCCTGTGAAATAAGGAACCTGGACCAGTAACAATACCTATGATCTAGTGGTTACGTGAGGAAAACACTAGGCTAATCTTCTAATCAAACTTCAAGAGCATACGAAACAGAAATAGGGAGAGTTTTGAGACAATATACTATTTTGGAAAGCACACAAAGAGTAGAGATGTGCTGACTGTGTGCCAACTGGCCAGACTTGATGCCTCATTTGAAGAGCTGAACCTTGTCTGTGCAGTGTCTCTGATGCTAATAAGCTGGGTGTTTTATTCCCCCCCAAAAACAGTTGCACACTGTTTTGCGCTCTGCACTGATGTAAAACTGTCTGTGTGTTCTAGGCTTGGGCGATATACTGTTTATACTGTTTTTTTCTAAATAATTTGGTTTTCAAACTTGCTAGCTAAGTGGCTAGATGTCAAGATCAAGCTTATTGGTTACATCAGAGACATTCAAACCCCTCCAGGTTCAAGATCCCTGTTGCCTAAATTGTTTTATTCGTCAAAAACATTAGCACACCTTGTGTGCAATTCCGGTAATACCGTATGCCCCGGTATGATACAGAAACGGTATGACGCTATGAAAATCTGGATACTGCCCTACCCTAGTGTGTAATGTCCTGATTATTTGACTGTCCTTTTTTTGTTAAGAGTGACGGCATGATCGATGTGGTTGGAACGTTTGAAATACATTGGTGCAATAATCAACCATGCGATTAGTACTTCTGTATAATGAAGAGAAGATGGATGAGGGTGTTAAAGGTTAGAGTGGTTGACTAATAGGCTTGTTGGATCAGCACCAGCTCAGCTGAAAGCATCAACAACATTTCTTTGTCCTTCCCTGAGGCACCAGAAGTGAAAATGTGACTCATTTCAGGAAACTAGGCGTATGTCGCGTGTCACTACTTCACAGGAGAGGCATTTGAATGTAAACGTATGTTTTTTATCAAAATTAGTTTTTTTTGGTAGAAATGCCTTCTGGAACGTGAACTGCCTTAACTAATTAGGGAGTAGCG
Source organism: Hucho hucho (assembly GCA_003317085.1). Classification (NCBI taxonomy): domain Eukaryota; kingdom Metazoa; phylum Chordata; class Actinopteri; order Salmoniformes; family Salmonidae; genus Hucho; species Hucho hucho. The sequence continues at coordinate 100,884 of QNTS01000863.1, forward strand.
GCGCGCTAGCGGGCCACTCCCGACACTACCCGGTGAAATGTAAGGCGCCAAATTCAAAATCCAAAAGTTGAATTATTAAACATTCATCAATATACAAGAGTTGCATAGTCATCAAAAGCTCTGCTTCTTGGCAATATCACAGCGTTGTCAGATTTTAAAAAGGCTTTACGGCGAAAGCACAACATTTGATTGTTTGAGGATAGCACCCCACATATTTTCCACATTAGCATAAATTCATATCCAGCGCGGGTCACACAAAACCCATATAAGAGCTAAAAAATATCACTTACCGAAGAACTTCTGCTGAGGGCTTCCCAAGTGTCCAACAAAGACATCCAATGGTTCTTTTGTTAGAAAAAGTAATTTATTATATCCATAAATATCCGTTTGGTTGGCGCGTTATGATCAGAAAAGCCACCGTTGAGTTGCCCATTGAACCGTGAAGTGAACACGTTCAAATTATACCTATAAACTTTCTACAAACAAATCAAACATCATTTTTAATGTATCCTTAGGTATCCTTTTATGTATATTTACTGTAATATTTCAACCGGACGATAACGTGAACAATAGGAAAGGAAAATAATGTGGGGCGCGCTCACAATCTCGCGCCCGTCAAACGTTGTAAACAAAAGTGGTCCCTTCACTACTTCCTCTTCCTATCTGTTCTGCTTTCTGCTAGACCTTCCAGACTCTGTATAAAGACTGTTGACATCTAGTGGAAGCCATAGGTACTGCAGTCTCAGTCCTACATAACATTGTATGCAATAGGCAGCTTGGAGAAAAAGGTCATATACAAAGAAAAATGAAAATCAGAATGGATTTTCCTCAGGTTTTTGCCTGCTATATCAGTTCAGTTATACTCACAGACATTATCTTAACGGTTTTAGAAACTTCAGAGTGTTTCCTATCCAATAGTACTAATTATGTGCATATCCTATTTTCTGGGCCTGAGTGGCAGGCACGCCAGACTCTCCAAAACCGTCACCTCTGCTGCCACTCCCTAAGAAGTTAATAAGAAACTTGTATGCCATCTGTAAATACGAATACAGATGTTACATTTATGAGCCTAGTTGGTTTTGCCACGGAAAAAGACAGGAACCTTCCCACTAGCCATGCTTGGCAGAGATAATGTATGGGCTGGACATGCCGAGAGATGAGTTTGGATTGGTCTGCTATGTAGCACGCTTCTGTCTAATAACAAAGGGCTACTCAATATGTGTTGGTAATCCTATCTAATGCAGCTTTTTTTAAAGATATCACAATTAACTACAAAATTGTTGCTCTCCACTTTCTGGAGGACAGTTTTGAAATCAGTGGAATGCCCGGTGGAAGCAGAGTATGATAGCTAAAGGGAGATGGAGAACATTCTGGCGTTTGATTGCGAATATGCGGAGAGAGTCAAAGAGAACACACAGAAGGCTGTTGTATAAAACACGTCTCCTGATTACATCTTCAAACTAAGGGCAACCATCCGTGACAGAGAGGGAGAAGTGTTCATCCATGGTTACGGGTAAGAGAGTCTAGTTAGCTACATTTTCAGATATTATACGTTTCTCTAATTTTGTCCGAAAGTCATTTCCATCAAGTTAAAGCGTACTGTTAGCTAGCTAGTTAACATTACCTAGCTGGCTCGCTAGCTAAAGTTACATGTATGATCTGTGTAGTAATGTTATTCGTATCTCAGAGCCATTTGCATTGCTACATGTCTAAACAAAAGACTCCACTGTGCAAGGTACCATTTCACTGTACTGTTTACACCTTCTGTATCCTGTGACAAATACATTTAGATTTGATTTGATATAGTGTGTGTTTACCAGAGATAGTAATGTGAAGAACAACATGACCTGCACCAAATTCAAATTAGGATACAACGTTAGGCCAAGTTCAAAAATTCTCAGGGAGAATTCCGTGCTTTTATTTCGTCATGATCACATCCGTAAGCTATTTTCTGTAATTAGCTCGCCGTCAACTTGTAAATAATGATCTTGTTGTGAGTATATTTTCCTGTAATAATGAATACAAATTAGCTGGTCATTATTTGAACTGGCTAGCCAGCTAACTTAACATTTAGCTAGCTAGCTAACAAGCTAGAAACAATTTCTGGTTTGTTAGATTGACATATACAATGAGGGAAAAAAGTATTTGATCCCTGCTGATTTTGTAAGTTTGCCCACTGTCAAAGAAATGATTGCTTTCATGTTCAGTACGCATCTCCTGTTTTGTTCATTTGCCTTTCATCATTGTTATTAAACTCTCCTTCTGCACCTGCTTCCTGACACCCTGTGTATACGTGTCAAAGGGCCATTTTCTCAAAAGTGGGGATACACGTTTTTTCTACTTTCTAAGCAGAATTTCTTTCCCAGTATTCCTCAACTGTAGTGTATGATGTACCATTTTCTAGCTCTGAGTCTCTACTTTTATCCAATGTAAAAAAAACTGCATTTTTTATAGGAGGTGCCCATGTCATTATTTCCAAATATTGGGGGGTGCAATGATTTGTTATGGTTCATTGTTTCCCCAAGCACTACTAACTCGATTCCATAACATCATAAACCTGTCTGTGTGTGTGTGTTCTCTAGTCTAACCCCTTCTTCTCTTCCCCACCCCCCTCCCCCATCAGAGCGACCTGTAGGAGATGGGGAGCGGATGCTGGACGTGCTTCAGCGCTGGGGACAGCACAGGGCAGAGGTGCGCTTCTTCTTGCGTCACGACCGAGCGCCCAGCAGAGAATCAGGTTAGTTCCCATCCACCTAACAGGATGAGATGGATACAGAAGAACAAAAGCATGCCATACACCACACATACAGTACCAGTCAAAAGTTTGGACAAACCTACTCATTCAAGGGTTTTTCTTTATTTTTACTATTTTCTACATTGTAGAATTATAGTGAAGACATCAAAACGATGAAATAACACATGGAATCATGTACAGTCGTGGGCAAAAGTTTTTAGAATGACACAAATATTAATTTCCACAAAGTATGCTGCTTCAGTGTCTTTAGATATTTTTGTCAGATGTTACAAGGGAATACTGAAGTATAATTACAAGCATTTCATAAGTGTCAAAGGCTTTTTATTGACAATTACATGAAGTTGATGCAAATAGTCAATATTTGCAGTGTTGACCCTTCTTTTTCAAGACCTCTGCAATCCGCCCTGGCATGCTGTCAATTAACTTCTGGGCCACATCCTGACTGATGGCAGCCCATTCTTGCATAATCAATGCTTGGAGTTTGTCAGAATTTGTGGGGTTTTGTTTGTCCACCCGCCTCTTGAGGATTGACCACAAGTTCTCAATGGGATTAGGTCTGGGGAGTTTCCTGGCCATGGACCCAAAATATCGATGTTTTGTTCCCCGAGCCACTTAGTTATCACTTTTGCCTTATGGCAAGGTGCTCCATCATGCTGGAAAAGGCATTGTTTGTCACCAAACTGTTCCTGGATGGTTGGGAGAAGTTGCTCTCTGAGGATGTGTTGGTACCATTCTTTATTCATGGCTGTGTTCTTAGGCAAAATTGAGAGTGAGCCCACTCCCTTGGCCGAGAAGCAACCCCACACATGAATGGTCTCAGGATGCTTTACTTTTGGCATGACACAGGACTGATGGTAGCGCTCACCTTGTCTTCTCCGGACAAGCTTTTTTCCGGATGCCCCAAACAATCGGAAAGGGGATTCATCAGAAAAAATGACTTTACCCCAGTCCTCAGCAGTCCAATCTCTGTACCTTTTGCAGAATATTAGTCTGTCCCTGATGTTTTTCCTGGAGAGAAGTGACTTCTTTGCTGCCCTTCTTGACACCAGGCCATCCTCCAAAAGTCTTCGCCTCACTGTGTGTGCAGATGCACTCACACCTGCCTGCTGCCAGTCCTGAGCAAGCTCTGTACTGGTGGTGCCCCGATCCCGCAGCTGAAACAACGTTGGGAGACGGTCATGGCGCTTGCTGGACTTTCTTGGGTGCCCTGAAGCCTTCTTCACAACACTTGAACCGCTCTCCTTGAAGTTCTTGATGATCCGATAAATGGTTGATTTAGGTGCAATCTTAGTGGCAGCAATATCCTTGCCTGTGAAGCCCTTTTTGTGCAAAGCAATGATGACGGCACGTGTTTCCTTGCAGGTAACCATGGCTGACAGAGGAAGAACAATGTTTCCAAGCACCACCCTCGTTTTGAAGCTTCCAGTCTGTTATTCGAACTCAATCAGCATGACAGAGTGATCTCCAGCCTTGTCCTCGTCAACACTCACACCTGTGTTAACGAGAGAATCACTGACATGATGTCAGCTGATCCTTTTGTGGCAGGGCTGAAATGCAGTGGAAATGTTTTTGGGGGATTCAGTTCATTTGCATGGCAAAGAGGGACTTTGCAATTAATTGCAATTCATCTGATCACTCTTCATGACATTCTGGAGTATATGCAAATTGCCATTATACAAACTGAGGCAGCAGACTTTGTGAAAATGTATATTTGTGTCATTCTCAAAACTTTTGGCCACGACTGTAGTAACCAAAAAAAGTGTTAAACAAATCAAAATATATTTTATATTTGAGATTCTTCAAAGTAGCCAACCTTTGCCTTGATGACAGCTTTGCACATTCTTGGCACTCTCTCAACCAGCTTCATGATGTAGTCACCTGGAATGTTTTTCAATTAGCAGGTGTGCCTTGTTAATTTGTGGAATTTCTTTCCTTCTTAATGCGTTTGAGCCAATCAGTTGTGTTGTGACAAGGTAGGGGTGGTATACAGAAGATAGACCTATTTGGCAAAAGACCAAGTCCATGTTATGGCAAGAACAGCTCAAATAAGAAAAGAGAAATGGCAGTCCATCATTACTTTAAGACATGAAGGTCAGTCAATCTTGATGCAAAAAGCATTAAGCGCTGTGTGGAAACTGTCTCTCATGAGGACCGCCACAGGAAAGTAAGACCCAGAGTTACCTCTGCTGCAAAGGATAAGTTCATTAGAGTTACTAGGCTCAGAAATTGCAGCCCAAATAAATGCTTCAGAGTTCAAGTAAAAGACACATCTCAACATCAACTGTTCAGAGAAGACTGTGTGAATCAGGCCTTCATGGTCAAATTGCTTCAAAGTAACCACTACTAAAGGACATAAGTAAGAAGAGACTTGCTTCGGCCAAGTAACACGAGCAATGGACATTAGACCGGTGGAAATCTTTGTTTGGTTCCAACCGCCGTGTCTTTGTGAGATGCAGAGTAGGTGAACGGATGATCTCTGCATGTGTGGTTCCCACCGTGAAGCACGGAGAAGGAGGTGTGTTGGTATAGGGGTGCTTTGCTGGTGACACTGTCAGTGATTTATTTAGAATTCAAGGCACACTTAAGCAGCATGGCTACAACAGTATTCTGCAGCAATACTCCATCCCATCTGGTTTGCGCTTAGTGGGACTATTATTTGTTTTTCAACAGGACAATGACCCAACACACCTCCAGGCTGTGTAAGGGCTATTTAACCAAGATTGTTGGAAAAGCATTCCAGGTAAAGCTGGTTGAGAGAATGCCAAGAGTGTGCAAAGCTGTCATCAAGGCAAAGGGTGGCTACTTTGAAGAATATAAAATATATTTCGATTTGTTTAACACTTTGTTTTTGTTACTATGTGTTATTTCATAGTTTTGATGTCTTCACTATTATTATACAATGTAGAAAATAATTTAAAAAAAACTTGAATGAGTAGGTGTGTCCAAACTTTTGACTTGTTCTGTATATACACATGCTCATACACACCAGACAGTGTAAAGACACAGCCCTGTTATCAATTACGTAACAAGTTGTTAGAAAGTAGAAACTCGGATGGCCCTCCCTCCCCACAAGACATGGATTGTACAACAGAAGCCTAAGACCCCCTTGATCCACGTATGCCCACAGATTTCTATTACAAGTCTTCAAATCCCAGACAAGCCTTCATTGGCCTAATGCTCCAGGGCTGTCATTGTGAAGGGGTGTTCAAATCACATCTCTATGAGTTAGTCCTCGGGCTCCTCTCAGCCCCTCATTGCATAACTACTAAGCCCTTGACCCCTCACAGCTTGGGTCCGGCTCTGGGATTAGATGGCTGTTTTCCTTTCTGGCCTTCTTAGCCTGCTCTTTTTTTCCCCACACTGTTAGCTTGTTTGTACTTAGGCCATGTCTTCATAGTTGGCTCCAATTGCGTTCTTTCCCATAGAGTTCATTAACCTTGTTAGTTAGCCTTGTGTGACAATCAGCTAACAAAGCATTGTGTTTTCTCCTATAGAGAGAGAGCTTAGCCTTTTTTCTCCCATCTCCTTTCTTCTTTCTCATAAAGTGAGCTTAGCTAGCTACCAAAAGAGATGTCTATTTGCTCCATTAAGTTAACTAGTAGCCTATTAGGTTAATTTGCCAATGTGATATCATTAGCTTGTAGGCTAATTATTTGTCCAGAGTTAGTTTAGCATATTATTATTTTGCCCCTGAGTTGTCCCCAGGCATAGCCCATGATTGTAGCAGAGGTTGTCCAAAACTATTGTTTAACTTACTTGGTAAAGGCTTTATCTAGGGCCGGTGCTCAAGGGATTAGATCAGGTTCATTGGCTCCCTAAAGCCCCCCCCACCCACGCAAATACGCTATGCATGCGCACATCTACACATTCTGAATCGATGAGCAGCTCCTCAGAAACCCAGAGTGCTGTAGTAAATTTTGAGATTATGACCTGTCTCTGGCGACACTGATCTCTTTGTGCTGGCTGAGTGGCTTAGCTCGTTTCTAATGCTGGCCAGTCTGTATTTGTGTAACCTCTTTGTGAACCCTACTCTTCAGCTGAAGGAACCTTTTGCTGAACGTGTGTTAGTGTATGGTATCTGAGCGAGCAATCGCTTTTTCAGTCACTCATATCAGGTGTAATTCCAATGAACACTTTGCGAGAGTTTCTCATAGTTTCCTAAACAGACTTGGTGTCTTTTTAATGTTTCCAGTCCCCAAAAAACTTCTGCTGCTTTACTCTTCTCTTCGAGTGTCTTTGACTGAGGTTTTAGACGTATGTTTCAGGTGGCTCCCGAGGATCAGACTCAAAGAGGAATGGAGTGAAGAGCCCCTCAGATAGACGGATGGAGAACGTGGTGAGTTCAGAAACCATTGACTTTAGACAAACTTGGAGACCTTTTAAGACAGGTTTTCATTGTCACTCACTGTGTGCAGTATACAGTTGCTAATTGCAGAGTGTACATGTACATTTCCTATCCTATGAGTCGTTGGACTGGGCTATGTTTGACCATTTCCTCTCCCTGCTCTTGGTATGCTGGTATTAGTTTCAGACTTTTAAACCTGTAACAGCTATAGCTTCCAAAGAGAAGGAGCGGGAAAAACGAGTTTGGTTACTCCTGTGTCACCAATCGCGCAAAAAAAAAAACTATATTTGAGCTTGTGCTATTTACCCACATGCAGAGACTGTACTTGTTCTACTTGGCTTCAGGCCTGTCCTGACAGATGCAAAACACATATTTCCCTTGGTTTGGAGTGCGAGAGAGAGGGTGTTTGTACGTAGACTATTCGGTGTTTGTCGTACTTTGCCAACTCTCGTGTGTGTGTTTGTGTGTGTGTGTGTGTTTGTGTGTGCGTGTGCGTGCGTTGGCGTGTGTAGCTGACTCTCTCTCTGTTGTGCAGGTGTCGGCCCCACGGATGGACATGACTCTGGCTGAGCTGCAGGAAATGGCTGCCAGACAGCAGCAGCAGATAGATGCACAGCAACAACTCCTCGCCTCCAAGGTAACAAGGGAGGGAGGGAGGGTAGAAAGAAAGAGAGGGGGTGGAAAGGGGCTAATGAGACATGAATGAAGAAAGAAAGCAAGGGAGAGCAAGTGGGGTCGGATGAAAGAGGGAGATGCTGAGAGCAAGAGAAAGTGAAAGAGTGTGGGTAAAGTGATGGAAATAAATGGAGAGATTGGGGGTGAGAGACAAAGAGGGAGGGGAAGATTAAAGGCAAGGACAAAGTGATAGAGAAAAGTTGAGAAGGGGAGTTATCAGGGGAGAAAAAGGTTTTTAAGGAAGAGATTGCAAGATAAGCCTTTTGATGAAGCATCTGGTTCATGGGATGGCCTTGAGCAGGTGGAGTGATGAAGGTAACAAACAGGAAAATCAAAACGTTTTATGTCACATGCACCAAATACAACTGGTGTAGACTTTACAGTGAAATGCTTGCTTATGATCCCTTCCCAACAATGCAAAGTTAAAAAAGAATAATACAAAGAAGAAAACATTTAATAAAATAGTAACACAAGGGATAAAATAACATGCACAAGAATGGAGCTATATACAGGGAGTACCAGTACCAGATCAATGTGCCGAGGTACGCGGAATGTGAGGTAGATACAGTGGGGGAAAAAAGTATTTGATCCCCTGCTGATTTTGTACGTTTGCCCACTGACAAAGAAATGATCAGTCTATAATTTTAATGGTAGGTTTATTTGAACAGTGAGAGACAGAATAACAACAAAAAAATCCAGAAAAACGCATGTGAAAAATGTTATAAATGGAATTGCATTTTAATGAGGGAAATAAGTATTTGACCCCCTCTCAATCAGAAAGATTTCTGGCTCCCAGGTGTCTTTTATACAGGTAACGAGCTGAGATTATGAGCACACTCTTAAAGGGAGTGCTCCTAATCTCAGTTTGTTACCTGTATAAAAGACACCTGTCCACAGAAGCAATCAATCAATCAGATTCCAAACTCTCCACCATGGCCANAACAATTGGTAACACATTACGCCGTGAAGGACTGAAATCCTGCAGCACCCGCAAGGTCCCCCTGCTCAAGAAAGCACATATACATGCCCGTCTGAAGTTTGCCAATGAACATCTGAATGATTCAGAGGACATCTGGGTGAAAGTGTTGTGGTCAGATGAGACCAAAATGGACCTCTTTGGCATCAACTCAACTCACCGTGTTTGGAGGAGGAGGAATGCTGCCTATGACCCCAAGAACACCATGCCCACCGTCAAACATGGAGGTGGAAACATTATGCTTTGGGGGTGTTTTTCTGCTAAGGGGACAGGACAACTTCACCGCATCAAAGGGACAATGAACGGGGCCATGTACCGTCAAATCTTGGGTGAGAACCTCCTTCCCTCAGCCAGGGCATTGAAAATGGGTTGTGGATGGGTATTCCAGCATGACAATGACCCAAAACACACAGCCAAGGCAACAAAGGAGTGGCTCAAGAAGAAGCATATTAAGGTCCTGGAGTGGCCTAGCCAGTCTCCAGACCTTAATCCCATAGAAAATCTGTGGAAGGAGCTGAAGGTTCGAGTTGCCAAACGTCAGCCTCGAAACCTTAATGACTTGGAGAAGATCTGCAAAGAGGAGTGGGACAAAATAGTACTAGTACTAAGTCATGTTTTGCAGAGGGGTCAAATACTTCCATTTATAACATTTTTCACATGCGTTTTTCTGGATATTTTTGTTGTTATTCTGTCTCTCACTGTTCAAATAAACCTACCATTAAAATTATAGACTGACCATTTCTTTGTCAGTGGGCAAACGTACAAAATCAGCAGGGGATCAAATACTTTTTTCCCTCACTGTATGTACATGAAGGCAGGGCAAAGTGTCTAGGCATCAGGATAGATAACAATAATAGTAAAACAAAGAACAGTAGCAGCAGCAAATTATGAATGTAAAAGTGGGTGCGTGTGTGTGTTTGAGTTGTCAGGTTTTGTGTGGGAGTGTCAATGTAATGTGTGTGTGTGTGTGTGTGTGTGTGTGTGTGTGTTTACAGCATATACAGTAGTCTAGTGAGTGTGCGTTGGGTCAGTGCAGATAGTTTGGGTAACAACTATTTGACTATTTAGCAGTCTTGTGGCTTGGGGGTCCAAGTGAGTTTATAAAAACGGTCATCTCCTACCATTCTGATAGATTGGAGACTGTCAGAAAACGTGGTTGTAACATTAATAATTTGGTTGTTATTCCATTGGTTCCCTTGAGGCAGATGCCCCAGGGGCAGAGTGGCCCACACTCATTGAATATGGCGCTTTTAAATGTTAGAGCAATCACAACTAAAACCTTTCTTGTGAATGACCGCTCCATTACGTAGCACAGTTGATGGCATGTGTCTCACTGAAACATGGCTGTCATCAGACTGTAGTGCTGCTCTTATTGAATCTTCCCCCCCGGACTACAGCTTTTCATATTCTAACAGAAAAGGGGAAAAAGGGTGTGGGGACAGCCTCTATTTTTACTAATGCTCTCCGCTGTAAGGACATTTCGTTTGGCGACTTTGGGTCTTTTAAGCATCATGCTATACTGTTTAAATGTCAGCCACCAGTACTGGCCATAACCCTGTATAGACCACCAAAGCACTGCCCCACTTTCTTTACTGATGTATCTGAACTATTGTCTATTGTCCTAAAGTCATTGTGTTGAGTGATTTTAATATTCATGTTGACAAAGAGGCCATTATGAATCTTTTGAGCTCAATGGACTTTATCCAACATGTTACTGGGCCCACCCATAAACAAGGCCATACTTTGGACCTGGTTATTACCAAGGGGCTTTCTTTTGACATGTCCTCTGTTGTTTGTTGATTTATCTGATCACCACTGTGTATTTTTTTACTATTTTGTTGCCCATAGCACAGGGTAATACTGAACGCATTATTAAGAAATGCTATCTTACCTCTGAAGTTGTTGCAGATTTTTTGTGTATGAACAATACTCCACCTTCCTCTTGTGATGATTTAATTGATCACTTTAATAGCAAATTAAGGGCAACCATTGATGCCATAGCTCCAGTAAAGTTGAAAAAGGCCACATCTGAACATAGAGCCTATTGGATGAGTGAGGAAACTAATATTGGTTTCTTGTAGTTTCTTGTAGTTAGCCCAACCAACTACTGTAAATAGCCCAACCAACTTCTAATCTTGGCCTTGGTTTCTCAAATAATTGCCTCGCATGGTTCACCAACTACTTCTCCGATAGAGTTCAGTGTATCAAATCGGAGGGCCTGTTGTCCGGGCCTCTGGCAGTCTCTATGGGGGTGCCACAGGGTTCAATTCTTGGGCCGACTCTCTTCTCTGTATACATCAATGATGTCACTCTTGCTGCTGGTGAGTCTCTGATCCACCTTTACGCAGACGACGGCATTCTGTATACTTCTGGCCCTTCTTTGGACACTGTGTTAGCTACCCTCCAGACGAGCTTCAAAGCCATACAACTCTCCTTCCGTGGCCTCCAACTGCTCTTAAACGCAAGTAAAACTAAATGCATGCTCTTCAACCGATCGCTGTCCGCACCCGCCCGCCCCCAAACATACCCTCGTAAAACTGACCATCCTACCGATCCTTGACTTCGGTGATGTCATTTACAAAATAGCCTCCAATACTATACTCAACAAATTGGATGCAGTCTATCAGTGCCATCCGTTTTGTCACCAAGGCCCCATATACCACCCACCACTGCGACCTGTACGCTCTCGTTGGCTGGCCCTCGCTTTACACTCGTCGCCATACCCACTGTCTCCAGGTCATCTACAAGTCCCTGCTAGGTAAAGCCCTGCCTTATCTCAGCTCGCTGGTCACCATAGCAGCACGCACCCGTAGCACGTGCTCCAGCAGGTATATCTCACTGGTCACCCCAAAAGCCAATTCCTCCTTTGGCCGACTTTCCTTCTAGTTCTCTGCTGCTAATGACTGGAATGAACTACAAAAATCTCTGAAACTGGAGACACTTATCTCCCTCACCAGCTTTAAGCACCAGCTGTCAGAGCAGCTCACAGACCCCTGCACCTGTATATAGCCCATCTGTAAATAGCCCAACCAACTACTTCATCCCCTACCATATTTATTTATTTATCTTGTTCCCTTGCACCCCAGTTTTTCTACATTGCACATTCATCTACTGCACATCTACCATTCCAGTGTTTATATGCTATATTGTAATTACTTTGCCACCATGGCCTATTTATTGCCTTACCTTCCTTATCTTACCTCATTTGCACTCTTTGTATATAGATTTGTTTTTCTACTGTATTCTTGACTGTATGTTTGTTTTACTCCATGTGTAACTCTGTGTTGTTGTATGTGTCGAACTGCTTTGCTTTATCTTGGCCAGGTCGCAGTTGTAAATGAGAACTTGTTCTCAACTTGCCTACCTGGTTAAATAAAGGTGAAATAAAAATAAATAAAATAAAAATCTATTAAAGAGAAATTGTAGAAAGGCAGAGCGGAAGTGGAGAAAGTCAAAGTTGCAGGTCCATTATGATATTCTGAGAGAGCAAGTTGGCATATACAGTACCAGTCAAAAGTTTGGACATACTCATTCAAGGGTTTTTCTTTATTTTTATTATTTTCTGCGTTGTAGAAGTATAGTGAAGACATCAACATTATAAAATAACACATGGAATCATGTAGTAATCAAAAAAGTGTTAAATAAATCAAAATATATTTTATATATGAGATTCTTCAAAGTAGCCACCCTTTGCCTTGATGACATCTCAATTAGGTTGAGATCGTGTGATTTTAGAGGCCAGGTCATCTGATGCAGCACTCCATCACTCTCCTTCTTGGTCAAATAGGCCTTACACAGCCAGGAGGTGTGTTGGGTCATTGTCCTGTTGAAAAATAAATGATAGTCCCACTAAGCGCAAACCAGATGGGATGGCGTTTCACTGCAGAATGCAGTGGTAGCCATGCTGGTTAAGTGTGCCTTGAATTCTAAATAAATCACAGACAGTGCCACCAGCAAAGCAGCATCACGCCTCCTCCTCCATGCTTCACAATGGGAGCCACACATGCAGAGATTATCTGTTCACCTACTCTGCGTCTCACAAAGACACGGCGATGAGTCTGATGAGTCCAAATCTCAAATTTGGACTCATCAGACCAAAGGACAGATTTCCACCAGTCTAATGTCCATTGCTCATGTTTCGTGGCCCAAGCAAGTCTCTTCTTATAGGTGTCCTTTAGTAGTGTTTTCTTTGCAGCAATTTGACCATGAAGGCCTGATTCACGCAATCTCCTCTGAACAGTTGATGTTGATGTGTCTGTTACTTGAACTCTGTGAAGCATTTATTCGGGCTGCAGTCTGAGATGCAGTTAACTCTAATTAACATCCTCTGCAGCAGGGGTAACTCTGGGTCTTCCTTTCCTGTGGCGGTCCTCATGAGATCCAGTTTCATCATAGTGCTTGATGGTTTTTGCAACTGCACTTGAAGAAACTCTCAAAGTTCTTGACATTTTCCAGATTGACTGACCTTCATGTCTTAAAGTAAGGATGGACTATCGTTTCTCTTTGCTTATTTGAACTGTTCTTGCCATAATATGGACTTGGTCTTTTACCAAATAGGGCTATCTTCTGTATACCACCCCTACCTTGTCACAACATAACTGATTGGCTCAAACGCATTAAGGTCAGAAATTCCACAAATTAAGTTTTAACAAGGCACACCTGTTAGTTGAAATGCATTCCAGGTGACTACCTCATGAAGCTGGTTGAGAGAATGTGAGAGTGTGCAAAGCTATCATCAAGGCAAAGGGTGGCTACTATATAAACTATATTTTTATTTGTTTAACACTTTTTTGGTTACTACATGATTCCATATGTGTTCAAGAAAAACCCTGGAATGAGTAAGTGTGTCAACTTTTGACTGGTACTGTATATCAAGGCAATTAGAAATGCCAAACAGACACATTTTTTCTAACTTGATCTCTATTAATCAGAATAATTTGAGTGCACTTCTCGACCATGATAAATCCTACCCCTGCAAAACTACACTACATGGCCAAAAGTATATGGAGAACTATACATTTCTGTGTCACCAGAGGATTTTAGCTCCACACACAAATTATTTGACTGTATTAGTGATTTAAATAAACTCAGCAAAAAAAGAAACATCCCTTTTTCAGGACCCTGTCTTTCAAAGATAATTCGTAAAAATCCAAATAACTTCACACATCTTCATTGTAAAGGGTTTAAACACTGTTTCCCATGCTTGTTCAATGAACCATAAACAATTAATGAACATGCACCTGTGGAACGGTCGTTAAAACGCTAACAGCTTACAGACGGTAGGCAATTAAGCTCACAGTTATGAAAACTTAGGACACTAAAGAGGCCTTTCTACTGACTCTGAAAAACACCAAAAGTAAGATGCCCAGGGTCCCTGCTCATCTGCGTGAACGTGCCTTAGGCATCCTGCAAGGAGGCATGAGGGCTGCAGATGTGGCCAGGGTAATAAATTGCAATGTCCGTACTGTGAGACGCCTAAGTCAGCGCTACAGGGAGACAGGACGGACAGCTGATCGACCGCGCAGTGGCGAGTGTAACAACACCTGCACAGGATCGGTACATCCGAACATCACACCTGCGGGACAGGTACAGCATGGCAACAATAACTGCCTGAGTTACACCAGGAACGCACAATCCCTCCATCAGTGCTCAGACTGTCCGCAATAGGCTGAGAGAGGCTGGATTGAGGGCTTGTAGGTCTGTTGTAAGGCAGGTCCTCGCCAGACATCACTGGCAACAACGTCGCCTATAGGCACAAACCCACTGTCACTGGACCAGACAGGACTGGCAAAAAGTGCACTTCACTGACGAGTCACGGTTTTGTCTCACCAGAGTTGATGGTCGGATTTGCGTTTATCGTCGAAGGAATGAGCGTTACACCGAGGCCTGTACTCTGGAGCGGGATCGATTTGGAGGTGGAGGGTCCGTCATGGTCTGGGGCAGTGTGTCACAGCATCATCGGACTGAGCTTGTTGTCATTGCAGGCAATCTCAACGCTGTGCGTTACAGGGAAGACATCCTCCTTCCTGCAGGCTCATCCTGATATGACCCTCCAGCATGACAATGCCACCGGCCATACTGCTCGTTCTGCACGTGATTTCCTGCAAGACAGGAATGTCAGTGTTCTGCCATGGCCAGCGAAGTGCCCGGATCTAAATCCAATTGAGCACATCTGGGACCTGTTGGATCGGAGGGTGAGGGCTAGGGCCATTCCCCCCAGAAATGTCTGGGAATTTGCAGGTGCCTTGGTGGAACAGTGGGTTAACATCTCTCAGCAAGAACTGGCAAATCTGGTGCAGTCCATTAGAAGGAGATGCACTGCAGTACTTAATGCAGCTGGTGGCCACACCAGATACTGACTGTTACTTTTGATTTTAACCCCCCCCCCCTTTGTTCAGGGACACATTATTACATTTCTGTTAGTCACATGTCTGTGGAACTTGTGCAGTTTATGTCTCAGTTGTTGAATCTTGTTATGTTCATACAAATATAAGTTTGCTAAAATAAATATAGTTGACAGTGAGAGGACGTTTCTTTTTTTGCTGAGTTTACTTTGATGGCTCACAACTTCCTCCAGCTAAATCAAGACAAGACCGAGGAACTTATTGTTGGAGCCAAAGCACAGAGAGAGAATCTAGTTGCACATATTAATTCACGGGCAATGAAGATAAAACACCAGGTAAAAAAACCTATGTGTTATTTTAGATTCTGAACTAAATTTATAATCACACATTAGGAATGTGACCAAAATAGCTTTTTACCACCTGAGGAACATTGCCAAGGTACTGCTGTTTCTCTCTCAGGCTGATACAGAGACACCCATCCATGCTTTTATTACAGTTATGCTTGATTACTGTAATGCTTTCCTGTCTGGTCTACCCAAGAAAGCCATTGGTCAACTGCAAAACATACAGAATGCTGCATCACGGGTACTGACCAAGACCAGACGGAGAACACACACTACACCGGTTTTAAGGTCTCTGCACTGTTTGCCTGTGAGTTTTAGAATTAATATTACGATTCTTCTTTTGGTTTTTAAATCAATATACGATTGTGCACCCCAAAAAATGTGAGACTTGCTTTAAAGTTATGTACCCAGTAGGTACCTCAGGTCCTCTGGCACTGGCCTTTTAACCATCCCAAAGGCATGGAGAGGCAGCCTTTAGTTATTATGCCCCCAGCCTCTGAAATAGCCTGCCAGAGAACCTGAGGGGACTGAAACTTTGGACATATGTTTTGCTTTGCTTTTCCTTAGGGTGCTTTTTAGTTGTTCAGTTTGTCATTCTTTAGTTTTTTACCTTGTGTTTGTTGTGTAGTAAATATTGCAGCTTTTATAAAAACAAAAATAAATATTAGTTTTTTTTTACTTTTTTTTTAGCATTCCATGTCTGAAATATGCTGTATAAATTAAGCATGATTTGATATGATCAACCAGGAGAGCAGCCAAGTTAACATGCCTTACTATCACTACAGATCATCTGTAATGGAGCTGGAAAATACACTGTTGTTTTAAAGTATAACCTTTCTCAGGAGATTCATGTCACGTTTATGGCACAATGAGTAGTTCATTGTTAAACTTTGACTGTAGTGATATTCAAGTGTTCAATTATAACTACTGACAGGTAGTGTATGTTTGGCAGGATTGCATGCCATAAAAGCAGCATTTAATATAATTGAAAACAGGTCATAGATGCACCAAAATGTACATACATTTAAAATTATATAGTAGGCTGTCAATTAAATGATGTAAAAAAATACTTTGTTCAGGGAAAGTGTAAGAGCAGCTGCTATGCTTTATAAAACAGCAGGCCTCCGTAACCATCCTCTTTCTTTTCTCTTACTTTCCCCTCCACAGGCGCAGTGTCTGTGCTACCTGAAGCCACAGCAGAGGCAGCAAAAACACTGTAATAACGCAATCTCTCCTCTCTACTCCCCCTGTCTTTAGGAGCAGCGTCTGCGCTACATGAGGCAGCAGCAGCAAGCGTCGGAGCAGGAGAAGTTGCAGCGTCTCAAGGAGAACGTGGAGAACCAGGAGACCAGGCTGAAGAAGGTCCGGGGCCTCAAGGGCCAGGTGGAGCAAAAACGCCTCAGCAACGGCAAGCTAGGTGAGCACAGTGTTGCTATGAATGGGCAAGGGATTGGTTGTTGTTTGGATTGATTGAGTGGTGAATTGATTGGGGGATTTGTGTAGGATGACTGACTGATTGATTGGTTCTAACCTCCTCTCTCTCGTCTTTAGTGGAGGAGATAGAGCAGATGAACAGTCTGTTCCAACAGAAGCAGAAGGAGCTGGTGGTGGCTGTGTCCAAGGTGGAGGAGCTCAGCAGACAGCTGGAGATGCTCAAGAACGGCAAGATGGACTCCTTCCACGACAACCAGAGCTCTGTGGCTGAACTGGACCGCCTCTACAAGGAGCTACAGGTATGTATGCTTGGAGTTTGCAGATGTGGGACAATTGAAAATTCCACATCAAATTCTTGAACTAAATCCCAGGAGCTCAGTTGTAAGAAAGTGTTTTACATATGCAGGCTATTTAACCCAGGTCTGATTCCAAATCACATACATTTTGTTTCTGGCTCGTGTGTGACTCAAACCCTTAATTATCTCTACCACCATGCCCTAACTAATCAACTGAGCCATCAGAACCACTGGTTCATAGCCTCATACAGTGCCTTCAGAAAGTGTTCACACCCATTGACTTTTTCGTCATTTTGTTCTTTTACAGCCTGAATTTAAAATAAAATTGTCACTGGCCTACACACAGTATCCCATAATGTCAAAGTGGAATAATGTTTTTCAAAATGTTTACAAATGAATTAAAAATGAGGAGCTGAAATGTCTTGAGTTAATAAGTATTCAACCGTTTTGTTACGGCAAGCCTAAATAAGTTTAAGAGTAATAATTTGCTAAACAAATCACATAAGTTGCATGGACTCACTCGTTGTGCAATAATAGTGTTTAACAGGATATTTGAATGACTACATCATCTCTGTACTCCACACATACAATTGTCTGTAAGGTCCCTCATTCAGCAGTTAATTTCAAGCACCGATTCAACCACAGACCAGGGAGGTTTCCAATGCCTCGCAGAGAAGGGCATCTATTGGTAGATGGGTAAAAATAAAAAAAGCAGACATTGAATATCCATTTGAGCATGCTGAAGTTATTAATTACACTTTGGATGCTGTATCAATACACTCAGTCACCACAAAGGCGTCCTTCCTAAAAACCTAGTTCAGTCTGCTTTCCAACAGACACTGGGAAACAAATTGACCTTTCACAAGCTCAAATATACACTGGAGTTGCTTACCAAGACGACATTGAATGTTCCTGAGTGGCCTAGTTACAGTTTTGACTTAAAACGGCTTGAAAATCAATGGCAAGACTTGAAAATTGCTGTCTAGCAATGATCAACAACCAACTTTTTTTCAAGAATTGAATTGTATTGTACAATCCAGGTGTGCAAAGCTCTTAGAGACGTACCCAGAAAGACTCAGCTGTAATCGCTGCCAAAGGTGATTCTATTATTTATTGACTCGGGTGTGAATACTTATGTAAATTATATATTTCTGTATTTCATTTTCAGTAAATTTGCTAACATTTCAAAATAATGTTTTCACTTTGTTGTTATGGGGTATTGTGTGTAGATGGGTGAGAAACAAAATACATGTTAGCAATTTTAAATTCAGACTAACACAACAAAATGTGGTATAAGTCAAGGTGTATGAATACTTTGTGATGGCGCACTGTATGTCTTCTACCTTGTCCTCCATCCTAGTTCAGCTCTCTGACATGTCATCTCTTGTCCCCTCTAGCTGCGTAACAAGCTGAACCAGGAGCAGAATTCCAAGCTGCAGCATCAGAGAGACAGTCTGAACAAGCGCAACCTGGAGGTGGCCTCTATGGACAAAAGGGTCAGTGAGCTCCGAGACCGCCTCTGGAAGAAGAAGGCTGCTCTGCAGCAGAAAGAGAACCTGCCTGTGAGTGTACACACACACACATACACACACACACACGTAGTGTACATGCACACATACTGTACATGGACAAACAAATGTGCACTCGCACACACACATACGCACACATGAGTGCAGAACACCTTCTTTGACATCTCAAGACGTGGTGAAAGAAATGGAAATGTTTACATAGTGAAGCACACCCCATCAAAATAATAAAAGAATAACCTGAGCGCCCCCTTGGGGCTGGAGAGTATAAATACAACTGTATTTTGTTTACCTCTGAAAGCCCCAGATGCCCTGGCCCTCAGAGCCGGCCTCTATCAAAAAAGTAAGACTCCTCAAACCTGTCTCTTGCTGCCTTTCTGCACTGACAAACAAATCACTGACTCACAGGACTGAAATACCCTCAGATATCTCCTTCCACAGTTCACTTGTTCAATCTCTATTCAGCGTTCTTCAACCCTCGTCCCTGGGAAAAATTGGGAAATGTTTCTCCTAGTCCAGTATTAACACCTGATTATGGTGTTTTAGTGCTTGGCTGGAGCAAAAGCCTGCTCCCCGGTGGCTCCCAAAGATCAGGATTGAAGGACACTGGTGGAATTAATAATTGTTTTGATCCTTGTCACAGGGTTTATTTTGCTATCTCAGTTTACACTCAACATTCCCTCTCTTCAGCCCAACTTGGCAAAACAACTCCAGGAGAGGGGAGGAGACTAGAGCTTAGGCAGGCAGACAGACAGGAATGCCAGAGGAGATGGTATCACTGCCTGGTATCTCTCTGCCCCTCTTCCTCTAAATTGTTTTTGACTCCTGTGGTTTCCATTGCACTTTTTAATCTATGTAAACATGGAACTTTTTAATCTGTATTTGAAAGATTTTGTGAGGAAATTGTCAGGAAATTGTCAAATGAGATTTGCTGTAGCTATTAGTGTACTAGAACAACAGGTTGGGGAGTGTTTGTCAAATGGAAACTCAGTGGTTGTGGATGATTTGCTTAGGCACTCAATTTCTTAAATTATGTTAGTAAATCACAGGCATGATTTATTATGATTTTACATGTTTCATGTGGTGGGCCATTTACAGAATCTATCCTCGATCAGTGGTATTTTAATAGAGAAACAAAACCACTGTCAAATTAATAGACAACACCCTTTACTTTCCTTGATAACTCTATCATGTTGTATCTCAATCAAACTAACTTAATGTGGGGAGTCTAGATTTACAGTTCCTTCAGAAAGTATTCATACCCCTTGACTTATTCCACATTTTGTTGTTAGAACCTGAATTCAAAATGAATTAAATATTTATTTTTTTACCTATCTACACACAATACCCCATAACTAAAAACTGAACAAATGTATTTTTGGTAAATGTATTTTTGGTAAACAATTATAGTGTAGATTTGACCTTGTGTTTTAGGTTATTGTCCTGCTGAAAGGTGAATTAATCTACCAGTGTTTGATGGTGAGCAGACTGAACCAGGTTTTCCTCTAGGATTTTGCCTGTGCTTAGCTCCATTCTGTTTCTTTTTTATCCTGAAACATTCTCCAGTCCTTAACAATTACAAGCATACCCATAACATGATGCAGCTACCACCATGCTCGAAAGTATGGAGAGTGTAACTCAGTAATGTGTTGTATTGGATTTGCCCCAAACATAACACTTTGTAACTACAATGTTGTTGATCCATCCTCAGTTTTCTCCAATCACAGCCAATAAACTGGTGAAATCCCTGAGCGGTTTCCTTCCTCTCCGGCAACTGAGTTAGGAAGGACGCCTGTATCTTTTTAGTAACTGGGTGTATTGATACACCAACCCAAGTGTAATTAATAACTTCACTTTGCTCAAAGGGATATTCAATGTCTGTTTTTTTTTTTTACCCATTGACCAATACTGTAGGTGCCCTCCCTGGTCTTTTGTGGTTG
This sequence comes from Hucho hucho, assembly GCA_003317085.1. NCBI lineage: Eukaryota > Metazoa > Chordata > Actinopteri > Salmoniformes > Salmonidae > Hucho > Hucho hucho. The sequence continues at coordinate 121,519 of QNTS01000863.1, forward strand.
AATCTGTGTTTGAAATTCATTGCTCGACCTGAGGGACCTTACAGATAATTGTATGTGTGAGGTACAGAGATAAGGTAGTCATTCAACAATTATGTTAAACACTATTGCACACACAACTTATTATATGACTTGTTAAGCAAATGTTTACACCTGAACATATTTAGGCTTGACATTTCAGATTTATATTTTTTATTTAGTTGTCAAAATGTCATAAAACACAATTCCACATTATTGAGTATTGTGTATAGGCCAGTGACAAAAAAAAATCTAAATTGAATCAATTTTAAATTCAGGCTGTAACACGACAACGTGTGGAAAAAGTCAATGGGTGTGAATACTGTCTGAAGGCACTTTATCTGTCCGTTTGAGTAACTTTATGCCTACTAATCCAAGTTTTACAGTGAGGGGAAAAAAGTATTTGATCCCCTGCTGATTTTGTACGTTTGCCCACTGACAAAGAAATGATCAGTCTATAATTTTAATGGTAGGTTTATTTGAACAGTGAGAGACAGAATAACAACAAAAAAATCCAGAAAAATGCATGTGAAAAATGTTATAAATTGATTAGCATTTTAATGAGGGAAATAAGTATTTGACCCCCTCTCAATCAGAAAGATTTCTGGCTCCCAGGTGTCTTTTATACAGGTAATGAGCTGAGATTAAGAGCACACTCTTAAAGGGAGTGCTCCTAATCTCAGCTTGTTACCTGTATAAAAGACACCTGTCCACAGAAGCAATCAATCAATCAGATTCCAAACTCTCCACCATGGCCAAGACCAAAGAGCTCTCCAAGGATGTCAGGGAAAAGATTGTAGACCTACACAAGGCTGGAATGGGCTACAAGACCATCGCCAAGCAGCTTGGTGAGAAGGTGACAACAGTTGGTGCGATTATTCGCAAATGGAAGAAACACAAAAGAACTGTCAATCTCCCTCGGCCTGGGGCTCCATGCAAGATCTCACCTCGTGGAGTTGCAATGATCATGAGAACGGTGNAATGATTCAGAGGACAACTGGGTGAAAGTGTTGTGGTCAGATGAGACCAAAATGGAGCTCTTTGGCATCAACTCAACTCGTCGTGTTTTGAGGAGGAGGAATGTTGCCTATGACCCCAAGAACACCATCCCCACCGTCAAACATGGAGGTGGAAACATTATGCTTTGGGGGTGTTTTTCTGCTAAGGGGACAGGACAACTTCACCACATCAAAGGGACGATGGACGGGGCCATGTACCGTCAAATCTTGGGTGAGAACCTCCTTCCCTCAGCCAGGGCATTGAAAATGGGTCGTGGATGGGTATTCCAGCATGACAATGACCCAAACACACGGAAAGGCAACAAAGGAGTGGCTCAAGAAGAAGCATATTAAGGTCTTGGAGTGGCCTAGCCAGTCTCCAGACCTTAATCCCAAAGAAAATCTGTGGAGGGAGCTGAAGGTTCGAGTTGCCAAACGTCAGCCTCGAAACTTAATGACTTGGAGAAGATCTGCAAAGACGAGTGGGACAAAATCCCTCCTGAGATGTGTGCAAACCTGGTGGCAAACTACAAGAAACGTCTGACCTCTGTGATTGCCAACAAGGGTTTTGCCACCAAGTACTAAGTCATGTTTTGCAGAGGGGTCAAATACTTATTTCCCTCATTAAAATGCATATCAATTTCTAACATTTTTCACATCCGTTTTTCTGGATATTTTTGTTGTTATTCTGTCTCTCACTGTTCAAATAAACCTACCATTAAAATTATAGACTGATCATTTCTTTGTCAGTGGGCAAACGTACAAAATCAGCAGGGGATCAAATACTTTTTTCCCTCACTGTATCATTTAAAGGGACATTTCCCAAATGTTCATCTCCTGCACCACCCAAACATCAACATAATATGATAATATTATGTGAAAATGCCAGGTTTCTATGTGTCATAAAGATGCACAAAGTGTTTTCATATAATGTCATCGCAAAATATTTTGACATCATCTGGTGTGTATTATGTTATTTTAACCAACTACTACTAACCTTTGCCTACTCATAAAAAATCACATGATGCACACCAGATTTCATAAGTGTCGCCAGATGGTGTCATCAGAAACACTTAACTACCTGTTTTTTACTTAACATAGAAATGCACCATTTTCACATTTTGGTGTGGTTCTGGAGATGATGAATATGAAGTTGAAAATATTTCCTTAAAAGTGTGCATGCCACTGATCACAATGTTCCCTGGTTCATATGATATTTGCGTAGAGAATGTCATAAAGTATATATTAAGCTGTATATGTGCAAATGTGACCGACCGCCTTGATTCGGTCTTATGTAGCAACATTTGAAATTGTATTTTTTTACATTCGATAAAATAGACTCAGAGCTAGAACATGGTATATCGTTCACTGCAGTTGAGGGACAATGGGAAAGTAATTCTGGTTTTAAAGTTGATAAACTTGTAACCCCACTTTTGAGAAAATGTCCCTTGAATGTTTTGGTACACCTACTGGAGAGCTCTTCTTTGTCTACACCCATTCAGTATCGTTCACACCCTCTTAAGCCCCACCCAACTCTTTAAGGATTCACATGTGAGGCCATGTGTTAATCAAATAAAATCTGTGTTAATTTGTCACATGCACAGGATACAGAAGGTGTAAACGGTACAGTGAAGTGGTTACTTGCATAGTAGCAATATCAAAAACAGAAAGTGTCCAGATAAAAATATTTTATAAATATTTTATTATCAATAGATGACGCTTACCCGACACACTAAGTTGATGGGTCATCAGAAGGAAATGCTATAACCACTCCCCATCCACATCTAGCTAAGTGGATGGGTCATACTTGTCTAGACATGTACACATGTTCATGAAATCCAGTCGATGACTGCAATCACCCCCAGACACACCTGGCTAATTTGATGGGTCATGTAATAATCCGTCTGAAGTGGAGTCTTTTTGTTTAGACATGTAGCTAGCTAGGTAGCTAGCTAAACAATGAACCGGCATAATCCCAACTCATACTACTACCAATACAAACATTGTCATAGATGTAGTATGAATCTGCAGGCAGCTAAAGCTAACAAAGTAGATTCAATGTTAGCTAGCTAACATTAGGCTATAACTAGCAATGCAAATGGGTTTTTGATTCAAAAAATTATTCAACCAATCCAAACTCATCTCTCGGCATGTCCAGCCCATTCATCATCTCAGCCAATCATGGCTAGCGGGAAGGTTCCTGTATTTATCCGTGGCTAAACAAACTAGGCTCGGAATTTAATAATTGTTTTCATATTTATGGATGGAATACAAGTTTGTTATTAAGGCGTTTTTTGTTTACGTTCAAATGCCACTCCTGTCAAGTAGTGACGTGCGGCATACGCCTAGTTTCCTGAAACGAGTCATAAATAGTCTGCTTTGTAAACTGCTTTGGATGAAAGTGTATACTAAGCAAAACACATTCTATGCCATTAGACCCCCCTCCAATCTGCAGTGCTAAAACTCACAGAATTAATAATTCAACCACATACTGTAGTGGAATAAATCCTTCCCTTAATAGGCATACTTAATCATTTTATATACATAAAAACCACCAGTGTAGCTCCCACCAGTAACCACGAGCACAACTGTTCCTTGATTTTAACTGGTGGTTTTATTCTGTAGTTTTAGTCAGAATTGTCACCTTCCGTGAGAACTATAAAATAAATGAAAATACAGTTAAGCACACTCTTACAACTTTCTTGTCTTATGAATGACTTATTAGCTTGATATAACTCCGAAGTGCTTACATACATGAAAACCGTTTAGCTGGAGATAACAGTATCAGATTAAACACATGAATAAAGGAAAATACTTAATTGGCTGCTTATTACGTAAGGGAGGAAATCACACCTTTTATTCTTGGCATGAATTCACGCTTCATCCTTAATTATTATAACGTTACCAACCTAACATGCACGCTTCAACCTTTACGAACTACACCCGAAGACATGAAAAACCTAGCTAACACAGCGTGGGATTGCCTTCACTCAACAAGTGTGTTGCTACGATAATAATCACTGTTACAACATTTCTTAGCCACATAGTTCCGCTTGTTTTACCATTTCCCTCGCATAGCGAACACGTAAACAATTCAAACAAAAAACAACGACATAGACTGACAGGTTAATTGTTAGTTACAACCAGTAGAAAATTATTTAATATGTTATTAAAGAAGTCCACCATCTTTTGAAGTCCTCTCTCCTGTTGAAGGGAAGAGCTGAGGTAAAGAAAGGAGAGAGCTGAAGAGGTAAAGGTGTAATAAGTATGTACTGTAGTTATTACAGATGAAAGAAGAGAAGCAGAAGGCTGAATAGAGCAGGGCTCTTGAGGAGGGGATTTAGTGACAGTCTGCCTCGAATTATAATGAGCAGGGCTTTTTCAGGCGGCCACAAAGAGCCGTTACGTTTACCCGTCTCTCTGGCCAACTACACAGCAAGGGTCTGTCTGACATCACCTGGAAGGCATGTTTCAACCACATTGGTCGCGAGACGCTAGCCTGAAAGATGTCAGCCTAGAATCACCTCACCTCGCTCTGTCTGAACATATGGGAGGAACTGATCAATAGCAATTTATGTACTTGTATGGGGTTTGACTACTAGTGTGTTCAACTGCTGTTGCCTTTTGTGTTTTTGTTTTCTCAAGAATGGCTACCCTGGTAAGGAGAGGGCTTCAAAAGACGCTCATCCCCAGGTACAGTAACTAATGGCAGAGCTGGACCTGACATAGACACACACTGATCTTTTCAGCATGACTTGGTAGATCAGCAGCAGCCGTAGGATTAACTGCATGTCTGTTTCCAGTAGTGGAGTGCAGTTGATTTGATCTTGTTTTAAAGGGAACAGCTTGACTTATTTAATCTGCTCCGTTGCGTAAGACCTAATTTTACACAACTGCTAAAGTTTGTTTTCTGAACCAAAAACCTTCGGAGAAAGACTTTGGTCATATTGGAAAGTAAAGCAAGCTGATAGTTTGGTCTGTGTTTTTTTTCTAAATGTTTCAGAGTTCAACTTGATCAGGCTTTATGTGGGGTAGTTGGATTTCCAACACTATTTAGCTCCCTTAAATGAGCTTTTATCATATTTTCATCCATAACTTCAACCACTCCTCTGTGTATTTAGGATAGTGGCAAGTAGACTAACAGCGTAATCTACTACTAAGCTGAGGGAGATGCTTAATAAATGTATTATTTCTGTGCTGTACTTTTCACTCTTTGCATACTGTGTCTGTCAGTGAGTGACCCTGTTGTTCCTCCATACTGATGACAAGCTGGATCTGTGTGTTTGGCTTGCTCTGAACTCGCTCTCTCCCTCCCTCCATCTCTCTTTCTCCCTCTAGCTGCCCTCTGATGGTCCGGGGGGTCAGCAGCAGCAGGGTCCTTCTCGTGTGGCGGCTGTCGGCCCGTACATCCAGTCGTCCACCATGCCTCGCGGCCCAGTGAGACACGAGCTGCTGGTCAAACCTGCTGTCTACCCCGACGGCACCGCTAACATGCCTGCACAACCAGATCCCCAGGGCAAGGCCAACACAGGTGAGACAGTGACCTTAACCTTACACATGTTCATTTCACCTTTCCCCTCTCACTTCTTCCCTCTTGGCCCTGGCAAAGTTTGCCTGTCAATTCTTCTGCTGAAGTCTCCACTCCACCTCTTACGCTCACAGTCTCCTTTTAATTAAGGTTGGTACTCTATATCTCTACCTCAGCTGAGTGATAAATAAAATCCAGATGACGAGCTTGTAAGAGGTTTGACATGTGCTGAGTCCCCCACCCTCAACAGGAGCTGAGGATTCTGAGATACCCCTGTTGATAGATGGGCTCTGGTTGTAAAGTGACTGAGCTCAGAAGGTAACCTACGGCCTTGGTGCTCTGGTGTGGCTACTTCCTCTACCAATGCCCCTAACCATAGATCTAGGATCCGATTACCCTACTAATTTGAACCTGAACCATTAGTGGGATTGAAAAGATACTGGACCTTGAATCAGTGGTTATGTTGCTGTGTTGTGGTGCCCATCTGAGATGATAACCTACCTTCTCCTAATCCATAATTCTTCCGCCACTAAATGGTGACTTATGTCTGCCAGGGTGGAATACCAGCCCTCATGTTGCTGTGTGATTGTGCATTCAGAAGTTGAACCAGGGAAAGCTCAGTAGTATCCTCTTCAGATTGGTCAAATAGATACTATGAATTTACCTAATCTACAGGTAACTGCCAAATTAAAGGAAACACCAACATAGTCTTAATAGGATGTTGGGCCAAAACAGCTTCAATGCCCAGATTCTACAAGTGTCTGGAACACTGTTGGAGGATCATGCAACACCATTCTTCCATGAGAAATTCCATAATTTGGTGTTTTGTTGATGGTGGTGGAAAATGCTCAGGCCCAGCTCCAGAATCTCCCATAAGTGTTCAATTTTGTTGAAATCTGGTGACTGAGACGGCCATGGCATATGGTTTACATCGTTTTCATGCTCATCAAACCATTCAGTGACCACTTGTGCTTTGTGGATAGGGGCATTGTCATCCTATGGGGGCATAGCCAAAATAATGGCCTGCCCAACATTTTTATGCATGATAGGATGTTATTGCTTAATTAACTCAGGAACCACACCTGTGTGGAAGCACCTGCTTTCAATATACTTTGTATCCATAATGTACTCAAGTGTTTCCATTATTTTGGCAGTTACCTGTACATTGGCACTAAAGGCATCTGCATGCTTTCCATCCGAAACAGTTCTGAACAGTTTGTGCATATATTATGATGCCATTCTGTGACGTTTCTGTTCGTTCCCAGCTAGCAATGAGGAATCGGCCCAGAAGCGGCCCTCTTCCGGGGAGCCAGAACTGATTGAATCAGCCCGGAATCGGGTGTTGGACTCGGCCCGGAATCAAAATGAATGACTGCCCAGAATCGGCCCAAGTACATCGGGTCGTTTCCGTCTACCAGAATTCAGCCAAATTTGCCGGCATCTTACCAGAATCCCCCCCAGAAGCGGCCCGATGCAAATTTAAATAAATATATACAAAATTACCGGATTTAGTCATTTTAAGTATTACTATTATACATTTTATACATACAAATTATACCCATCCACAAAAAAACATTTTGTCTCGGAGGAAACACCATACACCAGGTGACCGTGTCAGCGTGCTTGCGCCTAGCCCGCCACAGGAGTCGCTACAGCGTGATGGGACAAGGGCCAATTGTGCGTCACTTCATGGGTCTCCCGGTCGCGGCCGGTACGGGTCTCGAGCTCAATCCCCGCATCCTAGCCATAAGTAATACTGCCGAAGGCGGCCCAGACTCGGGCAACATGACGTCGGCCGAGTCTGACTCTCAGCCGAGTGCTCCTACTCTCAGCCGGAATGGGCCCAGATCCACTGTGCTAGCTGGGTTTTGGTCTTCAGCAAGTATTTTTTTCCGGCTGTTCATGCAAAAAAAAATGTTAGCCGAAGTCTACACCCATTTGTCAGTCATTGGTCAACAGTAGGGATTCTTCAATTTTCCTTGGCATGCGGAAGCCTTTAGTAGAGTAGTCATTCCTTCTTGTAATGACATACTTAATCCCCCAGAGGGTGGTGTAGTACAAATTGAAACAATGGTCAGATTACCCTATCCAGTACTATTTTACTCACGAGTGAGTAATGGATTTGACTCAATTGTTGGGCTGAATAGAATAGAGGTGGAGATATTACATGGGCTCAATTTCCATTTCATATTCAATCAACCGATTATTTCCTATAAGGACTTTTTAACTCATGAATTGAATTTTCATTCACCTTTTTGAATTGACTTAAATGTATGGAAATTGACCCCAACACTGACAATAAGAGCTTTGATTCAGTCAGGTTGCATAAATACTACACTAATGACACACACACACACACACACACACACAAAACCAGTTAAAGCACATTAGAGGTTGGTCTTTTTTTATTATCTACAGAATGACTCAGTATTACTCATGCACTTGATCACTCACTCGTTCAGTCCAGCTTAAAAAACTCCCCTTGTAGAAGGAGATGTCTGTGTGTGTGTGTGGGCGTTCATGTGTGTGTAAGGGAGAGGCATCATACAACATTCATGATATGAAATCAAAACTAGTAATTTCATCGGTCCATCTTTTCCTTTACACGTCCTCTTCAGTGCAAAATGAGGGAAAAGCAGGAGTTAAAGTAACAGGATTTCCCCAGTCTGCCGTGATGTTACATGCAATCACTTCTGAGTGATGAGCCAAATGCAGTGGGAAAGAAAAGAGGGAGACCTTGGGGAGGAAAGAGGTGAATCTGCAGCCGGTCCAAACCCCTCCAGAGCTCTTCTCCATCGACGGGTCCTGTCCTGGCCTGTCCCCGGGTCCAGCCAGACCTGCACCCCTCACCATGCCCACACTGGGCCCCCTGCTCTGGCCTATAACGGGCCGAATCTTTATCACTATATATCTGGATATCTAAGGCTCCTCTGCTTTTTGTCTCTTGTGCATTTTTTTCATCGTCATCTCTCTTTCTGCCAGGTCTCTGTTGTTGTATGTGTTGTTGTGAGGCAATACTGACTGTTTGTTGAATTAAACCGTGCCTGTTCCTATTCTCCTTCCACTCTGGATTCAGCAGCATTCTAAATGTGTCCGTTGGAATGAACACATTACCTCCAGCAGAACTGACAGTCTGACAACCATGTGGTTTCGGACTGGCTCGATCAGGTCTAAATCAGTTACTGAGGAAATTAGAAAGATGGAAAGAACTAGCTAGTTCTACCACATTTTGCGCTCCTATACTGTCTTAATTCTGCTGAGAAACCTGCCACAGGGTATTGCTATATAGCCCAGCTTTGGCCAGACTCTTTCTAAATATATTTTGCCTTCCATTGGTTTCAATTGAAAGTATTTTTAGAAAACACCCCTGAAACCGCAACCACCTAACCACCACCCTTACCCCCCTCTCTCAGGTAAACTGGCAGAGTGGGGCCCTTCTGGACCAGAGCCCAACAGCAGTAGTCATGGGTCATCCACACTGCCCAGAATGACCTCTCACTCCAGCCCCAACACAGAGCAAGGTAACCACCCCCACAGCACAACCACACATAAATATGACTGTAAGACTCGACCACACAATGACCAAATATGTAGTGGCCAAATCATATCCGCGAACCCACACAAACATGAAGACTCAAACTGCCACTTTACTATCCTTGTATATGCACTTAATTACTTACACAGTCCAGATAGGGTTTTGCTATTGTTTTCCCTGTATGTTTGCATAGTTATGTTTTACACCTGTGTTGTTGTGTGTGTAGATGAGACTGAGGGGATGAAGAAGGACCGGAGGGTGCGTCCGTTTTCCATGTTTGAGCCCACTGAGGTGCCCGCCGCCTCCCTCCGCAAGAACCAGAGCAGTGACGACCTGGTCAGAGACTCCCAGGTAAGAACTGTGGAACTCAACAAAAATGGCAGCTTAGCTATTTTTACTGCAGACCCAATGAATGGTGCCCAGAAAGTCAGAAAACTGAACATTAATTAAACATGAACACTTGACATCAAGAGTTGTCCTTGATCAGTTGTGTGTGTGCGCATGCGTGCGTGCGTGCCTGCCATTCCTCTGTGGTCTAACCAGCTCCTCTCTGTCCTCCTTTCCCCAGTCTGCTGCTAAACCTCCAGTTAAGGTTCCCCCACCCGTTGCCAGCAAACCCAAAGCCCCCAGTGGTGCCCCCTATGGCAAGCCAGGCCTCAACACAGGCACCTTCCCCAAGGCCAAGCCTCCCAGCCAGCACCAGCAATCCCAGGGGGGCCCACAGGCCCATGTCTCCCTGCCCCCCTCCCAGAGCCAGACCTTGCCCCTGCCCTCAAAGCAGGACCCCCCTCCAGCCGCCACTGTCAGACCCTTCACCCCAGAGCTGCCTAAAGACCTGATCAAGCCCCAGACCCTGGCAGCCAGCTCCATCTACTCCATGTACACCCAGCAGCCCACCCCAGGCAAGCCCTTCCCACCAGCCATGCAAGGGGCTCTCAACAGGAGCCAGAGCCGCGGCAACGGATTTGTCAGTGGTAAGACTACCTTCTGGTTCCTCTTCAGTTCTTGTTGACTTTATCAGGGCTACTGTCTGTCTGGAGTCATTTGGCTATTTGTCTTAAGACTTTGTCAATCAAGAAAGATGTGTGAACCATGGCTCGAAATTATTTCACTGAACTTCAGAGTACTAGAAACAGTCTTGTTTCTGTTATTTTCTCTGTTTTACACTTACTGCAAGAGTAACTCCTAACAGAGAGGTTAAAGCAGGCTGTCGTCAGTCTTATGTTAAGTACCTAGGAGAGTACAGTAATTGAATTTAGCCAGTAGAGAGGAGAGGGTCCTGACTCCGAACAAGCTGCAGTTAGTGAATCTAATTAAAGGTAATAAGCCCAGAGGCGTGGCCATCGTTAAATAAAACATCAAAGTAATCCTTATCATCACCCTGTTACTATTACCGGTTTGCATATGCAGATATGTCTGACTAGGTTTGTAAGGAGTTAGTCTCACCTGTGGGATTTCTCCTCTTGAGTGGAACAGAGGACATGAACTCTCAGGAATCTGCTCTGCTCTGGCCAGGAAAAACTCGATGCCCTGGTTATGATAAGACAAACTGCTTTTAAGATATGACAAGCACCTAGAGTTTTTACTGGTCAGGTCACATGATCAGAATAAACCCTTGGCCCTATCTGAGACTGGCTGAGTCCATAAGGCTGTCATCCCTGTGGATCTCCTTCAGGGCAAAGCCACCAACCTGACCTGGCTGACAAGAAGATGTGACACACCACATCTTCTCCATTGGCAATCACTCGAGTCGAGTATGATTGTCCTCCATGGGGTCTTCCAGGTGTTGAGTCTCTCCTTGCGTAGCTGCCGCTTGTCCTCTGCGGCACAGTGGAGATATTTTTTGTGTAGTGCAGCTCCCTCAATAATTGCTTTTTCTTCAGTTGTCTGTTGTAATGTAGCGTGCTCCTAGTTTCTTTTTTATATATATATATATATATATATATATATATATAT
>QNTS01000863.1:137438-198352 GCA_003317085.1 Hucho hucho
ACCTGGCCAAGATAAAGCAAAGCAGTTTGACACATACAACAACACAGAGTTACACATGGAGTAAAACAAACATACAGTCAAAAACAAATCCAAATACAATGTGTGCAAATGAGGTAAGATAAGTAAGGTAAGGCAATAAATAGGCCATGGTGGCAAAGTAATTACAATATAGCAATTAAACAGATGAATGCAGTAGATGAATGTGCAATGTAGAAAAACTGGGGTGCAAAGGAGCAAGATAAATAAATAAATATGGTAGGGGATGAGGTAGTTGGTTGGGCTATTTACAGATGGGCTATGTACAGGTGCAGGGGTCTGTGAGCTGCTCTGACAGCTGGTGCTTAAAGCTAGTGAGGGAGATAAGTGTCTCCAGTTTCAGAGATTTTTGTAGTTCGTTCCAGTCATTGGCAGCAGAGAACTGTAAGGAAAGTTGGCCAAAGGAGGAATTGGCTTTGGGGGTGACCAGTGAGATATACCTGCTAGAGTGCGTGCAGGGCCGACAGACAGGTCTATGAAGGCCATGTAAAATAGCAGCCTTTGTTCACGCCATTTCTGTTGTTAGCGTGCTGGGAAGATCATATCTGCAGTACCACTGGATGGGTGGAGCCACACTGCGATTGTGGGAGTACTTCCTCAGACTTGCCTAGCAGTCGGTTGGCAAGGACATGTGCAACTACTTTGCATGTGGTTGACAGGAGGGAGATGCCTCTGTAGTTCCCACACTCTGCCTTGTCTCCCTTTTTGAAGATGGTCACTATCAGAGCATCCTTGAGCTCTGAGGGTAGTTTTTCCTTGTCCCAGATCTTCAGGAGCAGGGCATGTATGTGGTGCAGGATCTCTGGTCCGCCATCCTTTAGGATTTTTGCTGGAATCCCGTCTGGTCCGGCGGTAAGCTTGGGCGCTATCCAGATTTGTATATCGTCATACTGTCCTTCTCTCAGCCTGGGATTTATGGTATTACCGGCATAGCACACAAGGGGGTGCTAAAAATACAAGAAAGCCCATTGGGCCTCTATTACCAGAATGCTAACAATTATCACAAACTAATAGCAAAATCACATGCACGCTGTTAGCTAAATGCTAATGAGCGAAAACGAACAAACTTATAAACGGATAAATCCAGTTTATAAAGTTATACAAGCATAGCTAATAGCTACCGAATGTCATTTTCGTGAGTGTGGACATTTACAAGCAAAAGTGAACAAGATACATTGTGCAAATGAACAAAGTAGTGATGCATGCTTTTCTGAAGGAAAAGCAATGTTGGCAGTAGGTGCACTTGTTTCAGAAACCCTGCACACCGGGTAGGCAAAGTGTTCCCATTTTGATGCATTTAATTTGTCTGAAAAGATTCACTCCACCTACCCAGCAGACTGGGAGATCTGTGGCTAAATTGAGTGTGCCTACTGCGCTGATCAATCGAATAGCTCAAATCACGACCCCGGCCACAGCAAAGTTTGATACTGGCATATGTGAGATTTCATAACTTTTAAAACTATGACCAGAGAGAGACTGTCAAAGAATACAGCAAAGAGCTGCTGTTTTTATTAGTGAGTTCATGTCTAAGTTTTTAAAGTTTGCAGTCAGAATGACTGCTCATTAGCTTGAAGGGGGTCCCTCGAGGCCCAGCGGTGCTTCTGTTAACGTCGGGAGACTGATACAAGGGCAGAAACCACATGGTCCTTAACAGATAGGGGCCGGGTCCAGTGGCATGGAAAAAACTGTCAGTGTGCCCTTGAGCAAGGCACTTAACCCTAGCTTGCTCGAGGGGTGCCGTACTACTATGGCTTTCCTGTAAAACAACACATTTCACTACACCTGTATATGTGACAATAAAACATATATTCTTTCTTTTTTAAGTTATTTTATATACTGCCTGGATGATATTCTTAAAAGCTGATTCAAATGTTACATTTTCTCCAACTCTGGTCCTGGTGTGTCATTGTTTATTAGCAGGAAAAGAGGTTGTCTGTTTGTTGTTTTTATAAAGCCTGCTTTAAATCCTAACCGATTCTCTCTATGTTTATTTCTGTGTCTCACTCTGTGTGTGTGTGTAGTGTACGGTAAGCCTGTGATCCCCAGCGGAGGCCCCCAGCACCCAGAGAACCCTTACTGCGAGCAGCGACACTCCCCAGACCAGCACTCTGATGTGGACCACGGGGCCCCCCATGGCCCCCCCACCGAGGGCCAGCAGGGGGAGACAGAGCGTACCCCTCGTCCCCTCAGCCCCACCAAGTTGCTGCCCTTCATCTCCAACCCATACCGCCACCAGAGCGACGGGGACCTGGAGGCCCTCAGGAAGAAGCTGTACAACGCCCCGCGGCCCTTGAAGAAACGCAGCTCTATCACAGAGCCCGAGGGCCCCGCGGGGCCCAACATCCAGAAACTGCTATACCAGAAGACCACGCTGGCTGCTATGGAGACCATCCTTACCACGCCCACCACACCCGAGGCTGTGAAGGAGGAGGGAGGGGCAGGGCCTGGTGTTCCAGCAGCCCAGATTGGTGGGGATAGCAGCCAACCGGAGAGTATAACACTTGAGGCTAGTGAAGTCCTGCCCCCCTCCCCTAACCTCCTCCCCACACTCCCTGCAGAGCACACTCCCCTACCAGCCATCCCAAAGGGAGACCGAGAGGAGTTCACCCCCCCTCCCCATCCGGCCCACCCTGCGCCGCGACCTGACCATCCCCTGTTCCCCCCACCGCCCCCTGTTGCTGCTGCTGGCATGGAGGAGCCCAGCCCACCCAGCCTGACCCCTCCTCCAGAGAGTTTCACGGAGGAGTTCCCCCCCTACCCCCCACCACCCTACCCCAGTGGGGCTGAGCAGGAAAGCCTGGGAGAGGACACTCTCAGCATGCAGGCACCAGAGGTCACCGGACAGGTCACATTGCCACCTGTAAGAAACCTAAGTTACACTGTTGTTTTAATGATGATGATACATTTCATTTTAAGTGCCTTCCATGATATTCATAAACATCAGCTCGCAATCAGACACATTTAACACCAGTACCAGATCAAACACATCCACTCTACTTGCTGCAAATAGCTTAACACCAGTCTTAAGGCATAGCATGTATTAACAATAGCCAACTGTACTCTACAGTACTGTATGTGCCTCATGTTGTTAGTCTCATGGTCGGATCATGGGTTGTTCTGACTGTTCAGATTATACAGTACATGTTCACCCTCCACCCTCTCATTTGGTTATATAAGCACATTGATCCTGATCAAGTGCAGTAGGAAGTGGAACCTATTCACTCTTTGCCCATCCAAAGATGACAATGAAATGAGCTTTGGTTATTTTATAGCCCTGTAAGTAAACAACAAGCTGCATTCCATTGTTGATCCCCTCTAAGCTGGTTTATCAGTGAGGTCCTACTAGGGCTGGGCGATATGTCCAAAATATCATATCACAGTATTATTATTTTTTTTTAAATGGACTGTATGACTATTTGACGTTTTTGAATAACAAAAGTTCTACATTTGCTTTATGAGTAGTGCGTGACCCTAGGGTGGCAACACATTCTAAGTGATTTCAATGGGTCTTTCTCCATTCTGATTGTTATACTGTTCAATTCAAACAATATTTTCAATTTCTGCATTTCCTGCACTCATTTGAGATAATTTCCACACTGCCAAGTAGGGCTGCACGATATGGGCAAACATGCCAGGCCTTATTTTTAACCAAATGTTGCAATTGCGATTTAGAGCAAAACACTTGGGTGAACTGTTGGAATCATGAAATAGAATCGTAGGCACTTTGAAAACAGTGTTGTTTGACATGACAGTGAATGAAAATCCCAGGGAGGAGTTATTGTGACAGGGTAGGAACCAAAGTGTTGATAAGTGTTTCCTAGGGGACCCCATAATCTTTGGCTACATTGAATGTTTTGTCTTAGCTACTTCATGTAATTAACATATTCTTGCTTCGTGTATTCCTATTTGATTTAGAAGATACAGTTGCTCAAACAACATGCGGATTTAGGTATACACCATCACTGGTATTATTAGGCTGTATAGCTAATTACGTTTGCTCTGACTCAGTACATTTGTTAGCTAGCTAGCGATTAGCATTTAAGATTAGCATTAGTGGCTAACAATTAGCCGCTAACAAGATTGAGGCCCAACTTGCCAAGAAAAGACAAACTAGCTGGTCTCCCGAGTGGCGCAGCTAAGGCACTGCATCGCAGTGCTAGAGGCGTCACTACAGACCCGGGTTCAATCCCAGGCTATATCACAACCGGCCGTGATCGGGAGTCCCATATTGCGGCGCACAATTGGCACAGCGTTGTCTGGGTTAGTGGAGGGGTTGGCCGGGGGGGGGCTGACCTCGGTCGTCAGTTGAACAGTGTTTCCTCCGACACATTGGTGCAGCCGGCTTCCAGGTTAAGCAGACGGGTGTTAAGAGGTGCGGTTTGGCGGTTCATTTTTCAGAGGGCGCATGACTCGACCTTCAGCTCCTGAGCCCGTTGGGGAGTTGCAGCGATGAGACAAGATCAAAATTGGGGAGAAAAATGCTATGAGTTCTAAAAAAGAAAATACAAACTAGCTGTTTGCAGACGTAAGAAACACAAACTAATAGTGTAATTATTCAACGCTAGTGGATATATATTAAGAAGCAAAGTGAAACAGCATCGTTGTCATCAACATTGTTGCATGTGCTGCATTGACCATGCAGACTGAACTCATGGTCGAGGAACAACAAATGTGCTCCTTGAGTGACGGGGCTGGGCTAGGTCTGTGTGAAAAGCGCCATGGAGAGAGAGAGCGGAGAGAGATGACTCAAGTAGCGAAGTAAACTATAAAAATGTACGTTACACATGGTGTATCACATTTAACCAAACATTAAAATACCGTTATAGAAGGTAAAGTAAACACCCAAACCGGTCCGTGCATCACTACCTGTAAATTGTAAAATACGGTATACTACCCAGTAATAGGTCCTACCCTAGGAGTGTTGATGAATGGTCTGATCCATTTTTGCCTCCCAATCCTTGCTCTCTTCCACTGAACCCAATGGGCCCCTGTTAAGACTCAAAAAGGGCCCTTTCTTTCATGGGGCCAGTAATAACCATAATCTGGTTGAGTAATAATCAGGTTGCTTAGTGAAACCAGTTGTTTCTTCACTGATTTGGTCCCCTCACAATAAGCTCAGTACTGAGCTAGGAGCTGAAGGAACAGGTCGCTCATACCTTTTCTCTCTTTCAAGCCAGGGTATTCACATTCAATGGATACTCTGGATGCTCTATCGAATCGTTTTTGCAATGTGTTTATTATTCTTTAGCATGGTATTGCATTGTGGGGTGGCACCCATTCATATGAACTGACCATTGATTTGGAATGTGGCTCAAGGACCTCCATATATCATCTCTCTATCCGTTTGAGCACAGATGGGACCGGACACTAGCTAAAATCCTTAGACACTTCCTGGTGAGTGTGTGTCAGTGGCTGTGTGACTTCATCAAGGCGTGACATTGTTTGAAAAGTGTACTCACCTCCGTGTGTCTGTATTAGGGGAAGAGGACCAACCTGCGTAAGACTGGCTCGGAGAGGATCGACCACAGTATGAGGGTAAAGTTTAACCCCCTGGCCCTGCTCCTGGATTCCTCTCTGGAGGGAGAGTTTGACCTGGTCCAGAGGATCATCTACGAGGTAAAGACTGTCTGTGTATGTATAGATGTGCACTGTATATTATTCCCTAAAGTGGCTCTCTGTTAAGGTATTTTGTAAGCAAAGATTTTCATAGACGAACAGTGTTTACAAGTGCTTTTTAACTGGCTTGTGTAAAGGTGTTTTTGTAATAGCAGGTAGCATGGTAGCTGGTAAACCATCCCTCTCAAAGTGAAGTACTGTAGTCTTAATTTTTGTTTTGTAGTCTTAGCTGATTATAATTTTTATTAAGTGGGTGTAAAATATTCTGTGTTTGTAAAGCGAGTTGTGAAATCGTATCTACCTCTCTCTCCCCTCTCAGGTGGAGGACCCTAGTCTGCCTAATGATGAGGGGATCACAGCCCTCCACAATGCAGTCTGTGCCGGACACACGGAGATCGTCAAGTTCTTGGTGCAGTTCGGTGTCAACGTCAACGCAGCTGACAGTGATGGATGGTGAGTGGACCCTATACTACCAATACCTCTGATTGTGATTCTTACTGCAGTCAGTGATAGGAGTGTTATAAACTGCAGTCCAACTTGAACTCTTACTTGAAAGTATTTTGGAATGTTAGATTTTTTTAATATCACACTACTTTTTCCTCCCTTTCTCTTTCTTCTTTTCCCTATCTCCGTTCTCTCTCAGGACTCCGCTGCATTGCGCGGCCTCCTGTAATAACGTGCAGGTGTGTAAGTTCCTGGTTGAGTCGGGAGCAGCGGTGTTTGCTATGACCTACAGCGACATGCAGACGGCAGCAGATAAGTGTGAGGAGATGGAGGAGGGATACACCCAGTGCTCCCAGTTCCTCTACGGTTAGTAGCTCAACATATCTGCTGATCCTATAGCCTTGAGTGTTATGTCTGGGGAAAGTTTGTGTGTATGAGTGCATATATTTGTGTGTGTGTGTGTGCTTTGTTCATTTTTGTTTGAGTGTATGTGTTCTTGCTTTGCTAAACCCTCTTTCTCCTCCTCTTTCCTCCAGGAGTGCAGGAGAAGATGGGCATTATGAACAGGGCCGTGGTCTACGGCCTGTGGGACTACTCCAATGATAATTCTGATGAGCTGGCGTTCCGCGAGGGTGACTGCATGACCATCGTTCGCCGGGAGGACGAGGACGAGATCGAGTGGTGGTGGGCGCGTATGGGCGACACCGAGGGGTACATCCCTCGGAACCTTCTGGGGGTAGGTCACAGTGTCACAACTGAGATTCCTCAAGTTAAACCTTACTGAATAACTTTGCGTTGAGGTTAATTATTGTTTGATAATGTTCCAATGTATCTAATAAGCAGTATGTGTGTCTTTCTCAACAGCTTTACCCAAGAATAAAGCCCAGACAGAGAAGCCTGGCTTAGACCGGCTCATCCTGAACTGGACACTGTCTGCATCTTAGGCTACGTTTACATAGGCAGCCCAATTCTAATATTTTTTCCACTAATTGGTCTTTTGACCAATCACATCAGATCTTTTCACATCAGATCTTTTTCAGAGCTGATCTGATTGGTCAAAAGACCAATTGGTGAAGAAAGAAAATGCAGAATTGGGCTGCCTGTCTAAATGCAACCTAATTGGTCCACAGTGGCTTCCTCTCTGCGTCTTTTTCTGCTTCATCTGCCCTAACCTGTCATGCCAGGATGGGTACTAGTAATGTGTTAGAAGGTTCCAGGGTGATTTGATCTCACTTTGCCAGCTCTTTCACATCAGTGAGGATGGATGAAATGAGGCAAGGGAAGGGAGCCAGTCGAGACGATTTAGACAACAATTGATATGGAGATCCACGCAGGCTTTAACAGGACTTTACAAGGACAGGCCAACAATCACATGAAGAAACGTTGAAAGACCAAACCACTTGAAGGATTTTAAACTGACCTATGAACACTACTTGTCAGGCGGGACTATAACCACTGACTCTATGGCCTGACTGTGGCACTTTTATATACCAGCAGAAGAGGTTTTCCACATGTATTTTTTCAGACCACTATGTGTGTGTATAAGGCACTAAATGCATTATGTTTCTCTACATGTTCGTCATATTGTTTTCAGATCAGATTTAAGTATCTGCAGTTATATTGATCGGAACTCTGGGGGTAAATGGAAAATGGAACAAACAGTATTTTTATGTAGAAAGGTGATTTTTACACTTCTAAATAGTCTTTCAAGCTGTGTTTTCTTCTGGGTTATTATTTTTTATTTTAACCCTGTTAGAAAGAGCTGGAGCTGAAGAGAGTATTAGGTGAGTGAATTAATGAGTGTAATGTTTGGTGATGCATGACATTCGTCTGAACAGTTATTCTGTTACCTCGACAATCCCTGTGGGGGCTCGGTCTGCTTGTCATTTCCTGTTTTTAGTGGCCGTGTCCCTCTGTGTAACTAAAATGTTAACCCGTGTTTCAGCATTGACCCGTGTGTGTGTGTGTGTGTGTGTGTGTGTGTGTGTGTGTGTGTGTGTGCATGCATGGCGCTATTACCACTGTTCATCTTATCAAATTGGGGGGGAAATGTATAATGGTTGGCAAAATGTAGCCTATGCCACTGTTGATTTAGCAATTGCTATTGACTCTTGTTCTTCTATGATGCCAATATAGCCTGTGGTATGTTTTCTATGTGAGCAGATTATTAGCATCGCTCATTATGTTTCTCTACACTGGCTTTACGGTTGAGATATAAACATAATGGTACTGCGGTTGTGCTATTGTCACAACGAGCATTCCTCTGAAACTAACTCACTTGTCGAATCCATGTTGTCTGTTGCTGAAATGATGTCCATACAATTCATTTGGACCATTTAGCCATGTAGGAAGGATGAGACTAAACTTCAAGAAAAATGTTATACCTGTGTAGCGTTTGATTGAAGAGTAAGATATAGCAAAGATTCATGCTTACAACGGCAGACAAGGATGTCTTTCCTTAAAATCTCTCAAGCAAGTTTAATTGAATGAAAACTCGGTTAATCAGCTCATTCATAGTAAGGAATTCTGCATCAACTCGCCTCCACCCTTACGACTGTCTACTCAACAGATGTATTTATTTTTGTTATCTTATTATCATCCTTTTTTTGTCTCGTCAAAACTATAACCTCACAAGGAGAATTGTAAACATTTACAATAAAATACTTTGCAAACTAATGGCTGTGACTGTGTCTTCTAGACCTGGGGCCATATGTATCAAGCGTCTCAGAGTAGGAGTGCTGTTTAGGATACATTTTGCCTTTTAGATCACCATGGACAAGATTACATGGACGGGGGGATGTAATCTTGCTACTCTGAGACGCTCGATGCATACGGTCCCAGATAGTTGTGTGCTAGCATTAGAATGATCCTATCCTCTTTTTGTGAGATGAAATAGTGCTCTGCATTCTTTAAAATATGTAAGTATCTTAATCGCCTGTGAATGATGTTGTACATTCATTTGTTTCAGGTAAGTCTATTGTTATAGAAGTTTACTTGAGATATGAAGCATTGAAATACACATGAAGCAGTGGAATACATAAACATTATAATACACAGAGGAACACTGACCTACTGTTATACTGTCTGTTACATACTGAACAGAAATATAAATGCAACATGCAATAATTTCAAACATTTTACTGAGTTACAGTTCATATAAGGAAATCAGTCAATTGAAATAAATTCATTAGGCCCTAATCTATGGATTTCACATGACTGGGCAGGGGCGCCGCCACGGGTGGCATGCTCACTAACAGAGATGTAAACAAATTAGTGCACAAAATTTGAGTGAAATAAGCTTTTTGTCCTAATGGAATATTTCTGGGATCTTTAATACTAGCTCATGAAAGAGGGGGACTAGCACTTTACATATTGCATTGATATTTTTGGTCAGTAAAGTTGTTCAGAAAATCTAAAATAACAATCTGCCTTTGTCTATAATTAAGCCAGCAGAGCCTGCACAATGAAAAATAACAAGACTGTGATAGACTGGTATTAGTCTTAATCCATTTCTGCACCTTACCCATTTACCTTAACCCTACCCTTTCTATTATTATTACTATTATTATTATATACCAGTCCTTCCAGATCAGTAAACCCCAAAGACGTAGGAGCTAGGGACTGAAATTAAACTGGGCCTAGGTTTGTCATTTGGTGGGACTTCACTCTCTGTTAAGCTGCTGCCACCTGTTGGAGAGAAAGAGACCACCTGAATGAGACATGAGTCCTCCTAAAATCAAACAAAGACAAATGGGGGGGTTAAGAGCGTTCAGGTGTCCCAACCTTTCTTTCTACAAAAAAAAATGTCAGCAAGAGGTGTAGACTGAATGACAATCACTGAATGTTATTACACTTTTGATGGCTCGAATGTAGCCTAGGCAGCTAGATCTAGGATAGATGTGCATTCCCTGTAATACTAGGCTCATACATAAAGCATCCTCCAATCAGGCTGCATAGGCATAATTTTCCTCCTTAGCTAGCTTTAATGCCGAGACGCCCCAAAAAACGAATTTGTCTTAATAAAACAATTTTTCACCCCTGTTTTTGGATTTTCAGACATTGTAGGATGTTGTACACCCTTGCGTATATATGAACTGGTCCACGGGGGACATGAGTGTATTAGCAGGAATGCACATCAATCCTAGACGATGGGACGATTATGAGATAGAGTTAAATCGGGATGCCACCGGGTCGCTAGCAAAGCCAGGAGAAGAGGAATATTGGGATAGGGACACGAAAAGGTGGATTTCGGGAGAGGAGGAAGAAGAGGTAGAAGAGAATTAGGAAAGCTGAAGTTGAATCTGAATTTGATGAAAATGACGATAAAAAGGGAGATGGTGTGTCGAAGAAGACTGGGGTCAAGTACAGACAGAGTGAGATGTCCACCAGACCAAGCTCTGGAGGTGAAATGGAAGTGAATGAGGGAGATTTAATTACACTTTGGATGGTGTATCAATACTCCCAGTCACTAGAAAGATACAGTTGAAGTCGGAAGTTTACATACACCTTAGCCAAATACATTTAAACTCAGGTTTTCACAATTCCTGACATTTAATCAGAGTAAAAATTCCTTGTTTTAGGTCAGTTAGGATCACCACTTTATTTGAATAATGCCAATGTAATAATGTTTACACATCTTGCATTACTCATCTCATATCTATATACTGTATTTCATACCATCAATTGCATCTTGCCTATGCAGCTCTGTCATTGCTCATCCATATATTTATATGTATATATTCTTATTCCATCCCTTTACTTAGATTTGTGTGTATTAGGTAGTGTTGTGGAATTGTTAAATTACTGTTAGATATTACTCCACTGTCGGAACTAGAAGCACACGCATTTCGCTACACTCACAAAAACATCTGCTAACCATGTGTATGTGACCAATGAAATTTGATTTGATTTGTTCTGATAGCATTGAAAAGTTGACATGAAAAACATTCACTACCTCATGAATATTTCCATCGTTATTATTCCACCATGTCAGATAAAACTTGTGCTGATTGTAAAAAAGAAATTGATTACTGCAGTATTTTTATCTGAATTTAAATACATTTAATATTTTTGTGTTAGCCACTAGTGGATGTTTATTTTATGGTGATTTCCATGTAAAAGGACCCATGAGCACCAATGTGAAGTTTATAGGAGCATATCAAATTTAGTGTCAAATGAAAGCTAAGAGTCTATATTTTGGGGGGGTATTAGAAATGCCTCAAAACATTTTGAAGTAATATCAACATTTATATTTAATTTTGCATAATTTTTTTGCCTTCTGTAAGTTTAAGAAATATTGCGTAGTGTCTTGTTACCAAAAACCCACATATCTTTAAGATATTCTCTAATTTATGTCCCTCATGAGGGAGGATTATGAGTTCACAGAAGTAACAAGTAAAGATAGACCTACAAATTAGTTTGTTTTTACTGATAATAATTCATAAACAAAATTGTTAAGTGATTCAAATGTGTCATTCTGGTACAAAATCGGTAACAGAGTGACCGAAAGATCTGTAACAGAATGACTGCAGCTGAATTAGTCACAAACCACAGTTGCAGTAGAGCACAGGGCAGTACAGTAGAGTACAATACAGTAAAAAGTAGAGTATAGTTAAGTACAGAAGACTAGAGCACACGAGTACAGTATAATGTAATATACTCTACTGGTGTGTACTGAACTATACTCTTTATTGTATTGTACTCTACTGTGCACTACTGTACTTTGCTCTACTGTTCTGTACTGTAAAAGACACCTTGGTCTTAGCATGACTTCTTGTCAATATAAAGGTTAAATAAAATATTCTACTCTATTTTACTGTACTGTTTTATTGTTTTTACCTTTATTTAACTAGGCAAGTCAGTTAAGAACAAATTCTTATTTACAATGACTGCCTAGGAACAGTGGGTTAACTGCCTTGTTCAGGGGCAGAACGACCAATTTTTACCTTGTCAGCTCGGGGATTTGGTTACTGGCCCAACGCTCTAACCACTAGGCTACCTGCCGCCCCTAACACCTAGGCCACTGTAATGAACTCTACTGTACTTTGCTGTGATGTCCAAACTTGTGAAACAACTTGTGAAACATAGATGTCTATGATTGGTACAGATTTGGTCCTGTTATTACAACAATAGCCAGTGTGTAGAATAATACCCAAACATGCAAAAGGAGGATATTAAATAGTTCTACATTTGTGTACCTATTCAGGATACATCACCATGAAGAGAAGGTCATTCATAATTATGCATTTCTGTATAGTACAGATCAAAGACCCATGATGTGAGTCTCAGCGTTACTCTGGTACCGTGGAATTACCCATATACTGTGTCTTCAGAAAGTATTCATACCCCTTGACTTATTCCACATTTTGTTGTTACAGCCTGAACTCAATAATGATTAGATTTTATTTTTTTTACCCATCTGCACACAATACCCCAAAGTGAAAACATGTTTTTGGACATTTTTGCTAATATATTGACAATGAAATACAGAAATATCTAATTTATATAAGTATTCACACCCCTGAATAAATACTTTGTAGAAGCACCTTTGACAGCGAATACAGCTGTGAGTCTTTCTGGGTATGTTTCTAAGTGTTTTCCACACCTGGATTGTGGAACATTTGCACATGACTATTTTCTAAATTATTCAAGCTCTGTCAAATTATATGTTGTTCATTGCTAGACAACCATTTTCACGTCTAGACATAGATTTTCAAGTAGATTTACTGTAACTTGGCCACTGACGAACATTCACTGTCTTCTTGGTAAGCAACTCCAGTGTAGATTTGGCCTTTTGTTCAAGGTTTTTGTCCTGCTGAAAGGTGAAATCCTCTCCTAGTGTCTGGTGGAAAGCAGACTGAACCAGGTTTTCCTCTAGTATTTTGCCTGTGCTTAGCTTCATTCCGTTTACTTTTTATCCTGAAAAGCTCCCCAGTTCTTAACGATTACAAGCATACCCGCAACATGATGCAGCTACCCCTGTGCTTGAAAATATGGAGTATTGAATTTGCCCCAAACAACACTTCATATTCAGGACAAAAAGTTAATTGCTTTGCCACCTTTTTTGCAGTATTACTTTAGTGCCTTGTTGCAAACAGGATGAATGTTTTGGAATATTTTTATTCTGTACAGGCTTCTTTCTTATCACTCTGTCAATTAGGTTAGTATTGTGGAGTAATGACAATGTTGTTGATCCATCCTCCATTTTCTCTTATCACTGCCATTAAACTGTAACTGTTTAAAAGTCACCATTGGCCTCATGGTGAAATCCCTGACCGGTTTCCTTCCTCTCCGACAACTGAGTTAGGAAGACGCATATACAGTTGAAGTCGGAAGTTTACATACACTTAGGTTGGAGTCATTAAAACTCGTTTTTCAAACACTCCACAAATGCATTGTTAACAAACTATAGTTTGGCAAGTCGGTTAGGACATCTACTTTGTGCATGACACAAGTAATTTTTCCAACAATTGTTTACAGACAGATTACTTCACTTATAATTCACTGTATCACAATTCCAGTGGGTCAGAAGTTTACATACACTAAGTTGACTGTGCCTTTAAACAGCTTGGAAAATTCCAGAAAATTATGTCATGGCTTTAGAAGCTTCTGATAGGCTAACTGACATAATTTGAGTCAATTGGAGGTGTACCTGTGGATGTATTTCAAGGCCTACCTTAAACCTATTTCCTTGACATCATGGGAAAATCAAAAGAAATCAGCCAAAACCTCAGAAAAACAATGTAGACCTCCACAAGTCTGGTTCATCCTTGGGGGCAATTTCCAAACGCCTGAAGGTACCACGTTCATCTGTACAAACAATAGTACGCAAGTATAAACACCATGGGACCACGCAGCCGTCATACAGCTCAGGAAGGAGACGCGTTCTGTCTCCTAGAGATGAACGTACTTTGGTGCAAAAAGTGCAAATTAACCCAAGAACAACAGCAAAGGACCTTGTGAAGATGCTGGAGGAAACAGGTACAAAGTATCTATATCAACAGTAAAACAAGTCCTATATCGACATAACCTGAAAGGCCGCTCAGCAAGGAAGAAGCCACTGCTTCAAAACCGCCATAAAAAAGCCAGACTCCTGTTTGCAACTGCACATGGGGACAAAGATCGTGCTTTTTGGAGAAATGTCCTCTGGTCTGATGAAACAAAAATAGAACTGTTTGGCCATAATGACCATCGTTATGTTTGGAGGAAAAATTGGGAGGCTTGCAATCCAATAAACACCATCCCAACAGTGAAGCACCGGGGTGGCAGCATCATGTTGTGGGGGTGCTTTTGCTGCAGGAGGGACTGGTGCACTTCACAAAATAGATGGCATCATGAGGAAAGAAAATTATGTGGATATATTGAAGAAACATCTCAAGACATCAGTCCGGAAGTTAAAGCTTGGCCGCAAATGGGTCTTCCAAATGGACAATGATCCCAAGCATACTTCCAAAGTTGTGGCAAATTGGCTTAAGGACAACAAAGTCAAGGTATTGGAGTGGCCATCACAAAGCCCTGACCTCAGTCCTATAGAACATTTGTGGGTAGAACTGAAAAAGCGTGTGCGAGCAAGGAGGCCTACAAACCTGACTCAGTTACACCAGCTCTGTCAGGAGGAATTTACCTAACTTATTGTGGGAAGGTTGTGGAAGGCTACCCAAAATGTTTGACCCAAGTTAAACAATTTAAAGGCAATGCTACCAAATACTAATTGAGTGTATATTCCCACTGGGAATGTGATGAAATAAATTAAATTGGAAATAATTCATTCTCTTTACTATTATTCTGACATTTCACATTCTTAAAGTGACTAATGATTTCAAGTCTGTATGTAGGCAGCAGCCTCTACTGTGCTAGTTATTGCTGTTTAACAGTCTGATGGCCTTGAGATAGAAACTGTTTTTCAGTCTCTCGTTCCCAGCTTTGATGCACCTGTACTGACCTCGCCTTCTGGATGGTAACGGGGTGAACAGGCAGTGGCTCGGGTGGTTGTTGTCCTTGATGATCTTTTTGGCCTTCCTGTGACATTGGGTGCTGTAGGTGTCCTGGAGGGCAGGTAGTTTGCCCCTGGTGATGCATTGTGCAGACTACGTCATCACATTTTAGTACACCTTTAGTTTGAAGAGTAGTACACAAATTAGCGCAAGGCGCTACAGAGGGTAGTGTGTAAAGCTTTCTGCCATCCAGGACCTCTATACCAAGTAGTGTCAGAGAAAGGCCCTAAAAATGGTCAAAGACCCCAGCCACAGACGGTTCTCTCTGCTACCGCACAGCAAGCACTACCGATTCACCAAATCTGGAACCAACAGGACCCTGAACAGCTTCTACCCCAAGCCATAAGACTGCTAAATAGTTTGTCCGGGTAGCCATTTGGTTAACTATGTATCCTGTTGCCGAGTCACTTTATTCCTAGTTAAATGTACATATCTACCTCAATTACCTCGTACCCCTGGCACATCGACTCGGTACTGGTACCCCGTGTATAAAGGTAAGTTACTCATTGTGTATCTATTATTTCTCTATTTTCTTTCTCTCTGCATTTTTGGGAAAAGGGCCCGTAAGTAAGCGTTTCACTGTTAGTCTACCCCTGTTGTTTACGAAGCAGGTGCCGAATAAAATTTGATTTTGATTTGATATACAATTACATTTTGTGTGACATGAACAAAAACACTCATTCTCAGTCAAAATCATCAGTCAGATCACAGCCTCTCTATTCTAACAATAATAATAGATGTAACATATGAAGTCGTTTTAATCACAAGAATAATGTTAAAGACGCTTAAAAAAAGGACAAGTTAATTGGCTGCATGGTTATATCTGGTTAGATTGATACATACAGTGCATTCGGAAAGTATTCAGAACGATGAATGTTTCCACATTTTGTTACGTTATAGCCTTATTCTTAAATGTATTTTAAAAAAATCCTCATCAGTTCTATGCGCAATACCCCATAATGACAAAGTGAAAACCACTTTATCCTTTTTTGCTAATTTATAAAAAAATTAAAACAGAAACCTTATTTACATAAGTATTCAGACCCTTTGCTATGAGACTCGAAATGTATATCAGGTGCATCCTGTTTCCATTGATCATCCTTGAGATGTTTCTACAACTTGATTGTAAATTCACCTGTAGAAAAAATTCAATTAATTGGACATACATTTCGAGTCTCATAGCAAACGGTCTGAATACTTATGTAAATAAGGTATTTCTGTTTTTTATTTGTAATACATTTCTAAACCTGTTTTTCACTTTGTCATTATGGGGTATTGTATGTAGATCGATGAGGAAAACAATTTATTTAACTCATTTTAGAATAAGGCTGTAACATAACAAAATGTGGAAAAAGTCAAGAAGTCTGAATACTTTCCGAATGCACTGTGTGTGTGTATTTATATATATAATCAATACTTAATTACATAACAAAAAAAGTTCATACATTTTTTTTTTTTTTTAAAGATGTACATTTTTTTTTTTTATGTACAGGAAATCTCTGCTTAGGCTTCTACTACGGCGCCATGGCAACTATAGAACAATTATACTCCTGTGATTTCAGTTCCTCTTACCGGGAAAATGTCTTTCCACAATGAGTGCAGTGGTATGTCTTCTCCTCCCGGGTATTTTCTCATGCTCTTTCAGACCGCTTAACTTGGGAAAAAAAAACTTTCCCCACTGGGAACAGAAGTTGGGCTATTCTGTTTTGTGAGTCCTCTCATGTGTTTTCATGTGCACTAACTGTGTAAAGGTTTTTCCACACTGGGAGCATTGGAAAGGCTTATCTCCTGTGTGTGTCATCTCATGCTTTTTCAGGTTCCCTACCCAGGTAAAACCCTTTCCACACTGAGAGCATTGGAATGTTTTTTCTCCTGTGTGTATTCTCTTATGATCCTTCAAGGCCTCTCTACATAGTGTGTTCTTTCATGCTTTATTAGGTCCCCTGATGAGAAAAAAAATGTTTCACACTGGGAACAATGGTAAGACTTTGCTCTCGTGGGTGTTCTCTCATGTGACTTCAGGTTCCCTAGCTGGGTAAATCGCTTTCCACAGTCTGAGCAGTGGTAGGGCTTCTCCCCTGTGTGTGTTCTCAAATGCATTTCCAGGTTGCCTAACTTGATAAAACATTTTACACACTGAGAGCATTGGAAAGGCTTCTCTCCTGTGTGTATTCTTTCATGTATTTTCAGGTTCCCTAACTGGGTAAAATTCTTTCTGCATTGGGAGCACTGGAAAGGCTTCTCTCCTGTGTGTGTCATCTCATGCCTTTTCAGGTCCTCAACCCTGTTAAAACTTTTCTGACACTGAGAGCATTGGAAGGGCTTATATCCTGTGTGTCTTCTTTCATGGTCCTTCAGGTTCCCTAACTGAGTAAAACCCTTTCCACACTGGGAGCAGAGATGAGGCTTCTCTCCTGTGTGTGTTCTTTCATGATCTTTCAGGTTCCTTAACTGGGTAAATCTCTTTCCACAATGGGAGCAGCGGTGTGGTCTTAATGATTTGGGCATCTCTGGGTCTGATTCCCCTGGAGTACTCTTCCCGCTGTCAGAGTGAGAATCTGGTGTCTCTCCTGTCAAAGACAGAGTATTTAGTTAATAAATAAACAGAGACTTAAATGAAACCTACACATGATAAAACTGTCTTCCTTTGAGGTTTAACCCAAACTAGATCCCTCATAAAATGGTAAACTTAGATCCTGGATGCTTATTGGTTTATAGATGTTAGTAGGGATGTGCACAGTTATTTGAATATTAAAACGGACGTTAGTATTCAAATACTTGTGTGAGTATGCATTTTGATGAAGAAAAAGAGCTTAATATAGGCCGATTTTAAACTGATTTTAACATTGAAAAGGCTTTTCCTAAATGAAACAAAAAAATATCCATGTGACATTGTTTAAAAACCTTTTCAATTAAATGTTTGACGCGCACGGAGAGACCACTAACGAGCAACCAACAGGTAGGCTGTTGTTTTATCTGAATGGGGTTGGGGAGAAAGCACAGCATGTACCCTCAATTAGCCTAGCTAGCTATAGCCCTTGATCATGACTCCCAGTTCCATTACATTACACATAAGTGTCATTGGATGAAGGCATTTTGTTTAGAGCCCCGACGACAGGTCTGAACATTAACACGAAATGGCGTGCGGTGCGGTTTTGGAAGCATAAGAACCTTATCTTTCATATACAAAAAAATGTAAAAAAGAAAAAGGTGAAATTGATACACACCTTTATTTAGGGTTAGTGTTCCATATCTCCATGTTACAGCACTTGTTTGCAGAAAACAAACAGAAGCGACCACCCGTGCCAATTAGCTATCAAGTGTGCTCCGAACACCTTTGTGTAACTCGGGAAGTGTAGTTTCGTCAGATGGAGGCACCCATAGCTGTATGGATCTGTGAAAACTGCTACAGTAAGTCTCTTTTTTATTTTGAAGGATTCTTTTTCGCCGATGAAAGATAAGGGCCATATGTTTGGAAAGCTGTATCGCAAGCGATGATTATCAATCTTTCTAAACATTGTAGTTCACATGAGCCAGTCGTGGGCGAAGCCAACCTCTGAAAACTGTAGGGAGAAGGCAGAATGCCACCTAGTTTGAGAGCTAAGCTAGCTATAGCTGGTTAGCTAGCTTCTCTAGGCTACTCCAGTCCAGTGGTGTAAAGTACTTAAGTAGTACTTTAAAGTATTTTTACTTAAGTAGTTTTTTGGGGTATCTGTACTTTACTTTACTATTTATATTTTTGACAACTTACTTTTACTTCACTACATTCCTAAAGAAAATTATGTACTTTTTACTCCATACATTTTCCCTGACACCCAAAAGAAAATTGTCCAATTCACGCACTTATCAAGAGAACATTCACGATAATCTAGGATAATGGACTGTCCCACAGCCCAGCCAGGCAATTTAAAACTATTCTCCACTGGGAAAAAGCATCTAGGAATTTTTACCCAATGCTTCTAGTCTAACAATTGGTTTGCAGAGGGCAGGCATTTGTATAAACTTTGCCATCTGCCTCTGACCGCTGCAACAATGTTGAAATGTAGAAATAATATAATAATTATATGCCATTTAGCAGACACTTTCATCCAAAGCAACTTAGTGATATGAGTAACTTCGTCATAAATTTGCTCTCAAATTGTTGTAGTTAGTAA
The DNA here is from genome assembly GCA_003317085.1 of Hucho hucho. Taxonomy (NCBI): domain Eukaryota; kingdom Metazoa; phylum Chordata; class Actinopteri; order Salmoniformes; family Salmonidae; genus Hucho; species Hucho hucho. Next base: position 156,682 of record QNTS01000863.1, read on the forward strand.
CAGATACCACAATTTATTTTCATCATGAGCCAAATCTATTGGTTTTCTCCCCAAAGTTGCAAAGGAAATATTGTGACCTATTTAATAAACACGAGACCAGCAAAATGAATAAAAGACTATGGTGGTATAGCAGGAACAGCAGCATCTAGTGGTCAAAACCTGGTACTTTCCCACTACTTTATGGTAAATAATGCAAGCAACTTCAATGACATTTCTCTAAACAGGAGAAAAAATTCACAGGGAATAGGTTACTTAGTATGGTGAAGAAATACTCCAAGCCACAGATTCATACTACTTGTCAAACAGAGAACTAATACCGTATACTGTTTTTTGGGTGGGATTGGAATGGAGTGTGTGGGGGGGTCCATGGGTTGCTTTTGACTTTTTTATTTTATTCCTCATGTTTTACTCATTGTTAGGAAGAAGTTTGGTCCAAATTGGATGTTGGGTATGTTAGGGTTGCGTCAATCAAATCTGGCATCAGGACAAAAGGTGACACAGAGTCCCTAAATAAGTTCTAAGTCTTTTATTCACTCAAGCAATAAATGGTAAATGCAATTTTCGTATATACGGGTTCACTGTAACACCACGCAGGGCAGAACAGAGAACTGGCCAACGCCTTAACAGTTTCTTCTTAAATACTCTGACAGTATTAGTTCCCGCTTCTGAGCTGGCCTGTCAGGGTAAAGGCTGGGTGTGGTTTAAACTTGCTCAGCCTATCGCAGGCGCACAGGCTGGTCCCAGCCCCTTGGCGCTCCAGAAGTCCGGGGTTACTGAGGCCACAGGCTCAGTCCCTGTTTTTGTGTCTCAACCTAAAACTGACAGTCTGCTGTCTGCAACATTGTTTCCATGCATGTGTCAATAGCTTCAACATACTGTTCTCGCTCAAGGTTAAACACAGCCTTTCAGCTAGTCACACCATATGTTGCACAACCCACTGTATTGTTCCACAACTTGTCAGCCTTAGCTCAAACACATTCATGTGTAGCAAACGAAACATTTTCTCAAACCTCACAGGTACTTTATTTATTTGAATATTATCTGAATCCTCTAAATTAAAATGGCCAATTTGTGTGCAGTCAATTAGCTTAATTTCCCAGAGATAAAATATTTTTACCAAATGGTTCAGGAATCTCAATCTTACCTGTTTCTAACTACAGACAAAATGTCAGAACAAACAGATGGTATGTGTCATGTTTTGCTGAAATGACATTGAACGACTCTACAGAAAGACATATTCAGAGATTCATGTTTTGTTGGTTGCACCTACTCTTTGCAGCATTAACAATTAATTCCTACAGTACAGAACAACATATTCAAGCTTAGAACTTCAGTAGAATGCCCCTTTTAAACCACTATCATGTGTATCTTTATTGATGGACAGTCCATGTATCCATAGATTCGCCTGCGTAATGGAGAGTGGTAAACAAGTGTCAGGACAGCCATTTTGTTGTTGTTTGAAGCCCCGAGTTGCCTTTTAAAACCACACATCAGTTTAACAACTGCAGAGTTTGTGCCTGTTTTTAGGACAGTGTTTACTGGTGTTAATCAGATCTCTAGTCTTCTCTTCTTCCTCATTCTTATCCTCCTCCAATGTGACAGTAATCTCCTCCTCCTTCACTCCAAAAATGCCATCCTCTTCTTTCACTGTGACAGTCATCTCCTCTCTTACTCCAAAAACTGCATCCTTCTCTTTCTCCTCCTTTTTCACTGTAACGTCTTCCCCTTTTACAGTAACATCCTCTTATTTCACTCTGTAAGCTTCTTTCTCTTCTTTCACTGTAAATTATTTTTCTTCTTCTTTCACTGTAACAGCCTCACTCTTCTTCTTCTTTTTTGACGGTGACAGCCTCCTCCTCTTCCTTCTGCTCTTCTACGATAGTTTCTTTCTCGGTCCAGCCAAGCCCTGCTTCTTTAGCAGGATAGGAGTAACTCTGTGAACCCATGGTAGGGGATGTTAGCTAGCTAACGTTAGGTAGCTAGTTAGCATTAGCGACTAGACTAACGTCACCGCGACTGCAAGCTAATTTAACCAGCCAGCGCTGACTAACAACAATGTAAATATTACATTAAATTGGGTAACTAGATACGACAGAAACATGCTTAAAACACAGTGACTAATATACATCAAAATCGCTCAAACGTTTCGAACTGTGTTCGCTAGCAAACTTCTGGGGTGATTTAGACTGTGTAGATTGTGTTGCCGTAAAAGGGGGGTCCATTCTACTCTGGAGCACTTATAGCTTCCAAATCCACAGCGTTTACACCAAGAGGAGCATCATTGCTCATTCTGTAGCCCTTAAAAAGTGGATTATCAGCCTAAATCCAATAGTTTTTTTATATTGGACATAAAAAGGTAAGGTAAAAAGGTAAAAAGGTCCTGTTCTGCCACTGAACAAGGCAGTTAACCCACTGTTCCTAGGCCGTCATTGAAAATAAGACATCTTAACTGACTTGCCTAGTTAAATAAAAGGGAATTTCTTTATTTTTTACAATTTTCTACATTGTATAATAATAGTGAAGACATCAAAACTATGAAATAACACACAGAGTCATGTAGTAACCAAAAAAGTGTTAAACAAATAAAAATATGTTTTAGATTTTAGATTCTTCAAAGTAGCCACCCTTTGCCTTGATGACAGCTTTGCAAACTCTTGGCATTCTCTCAACCAGCTTCACCTGGAATGCTTTTCCAACAGTCTTGAATGAGTTCCCACATATGTTGAGCACTTGTCGGCTGCTTTTCCTTCACTATGCGGTTCAACTAATCCCAAACCATCTCAATTGGGTTGAGGTCGGGTGATTGTGGAGGCCAGGTCTTCTGATGCAGCACTCCATTACTCTCCTTCGTCAAATAGCCCTTAAACAGCCTGGAGTTGTTTTTTTCATTGTCCTGTTGAAAAATAAATGATAGATGAAATGAAGCGCAACCAGATGGGACGGCGTATCGCTGCAGAATGCTGTGGTAGCCATGCTGGTTAAGTGTGCCTTGAATTATAAATAAATCACTGAGAGTGTCACCAGCAAAGCACCCCCACACCATCACATCTCAATGCTTCACAGTAGGAACCTGAGTGGCGCAGAGGTCTAAGGCACTGCATCTCAGTGCTAGAGGTGTCACTACAGACCCTGGTTTGATTCCAGGCTGTATCACAATCAGCTGTGATTGGGAGTCCCATAGGGCGGCGCATAATTGGCCCAGCGTCATCCGGGATAGGGTTTGGCTGGAGTAGGCTGTCATTGTAAATAAGAATTTGTTCTTAAGTCTCTTCTTATTACTGGTGCCCTTTCAGTAGTGGTTTCTTTGCAGCAATTCGACCATGAAGGTCTGATTCACGCAGTCTCCTCTGAACAGTTGATGTGGAGATGTGTCTGTTACTTGAACTCTGTGAAGCATTTATTTGAGCTGCAATCTGAGGTGCAGTTAACTCTAATGAATTTAACCTCTGCGGCAGAGGTAACTCTGGGTCTTCCTTTCCTGTGGCGGTCCTCATGAGAGCCAGTTTCATCATCGTGCTTGATGGTTTTTGCGACTGCATTTGAAACTTTCAAAGTTCTTTAAATTTCCCGGATTGACTGACCTTCGTGTCTTAAAATAATGATGAAATTGTGTTTCTCTTTGCTTATTTGAGCTGTTCTTGCCATAATATGGACTTGGTCTTTTACCAAATAGGGCTCTCTTCTGTATACCAGCCCTACCTTGTCACAACACAACTGATTGGCTCAAACGCATTAAGACTAGTAACTAGTCTAGGACTAGTAACCGAAAGGTTGCAAGATTGAATCCCCAAGCTGACAATGTAAAAATCTGTCGTTCTGCCCCTGAACAACAAGGCAGTTAACGCACTGTTCCTAGGCCGTCATTGAAAATAAGAATTTGTTCTTAACTGACTTGCCTAGTTAAATAAAGGTAAAAAAAAGAAATAAAAAAAAAGAAGGTAAGACATTCCACAAATTAACTTTTAAAAAGTCACACCTGTTAATTGAAATGGTTGAGACAATGCCAAGAGTGTGCAAAGCTGTCATCAAGGCAAAGGGTGGCTACTTTGAAGAATCTCAAATATAAAATATATTTTGATTTGTTTAACACATTGTTTTGGTTACTACATGACTCCATATGTGTTATTTCATAGTTTTGATGTCTGCACTACAACGTAGAATATACGTCAAACTTTTGACTGGTACTGTACCTTCTCTTCTTTAGCGGGGGTGGGGGGGATAGCTTTTTGAGATCATGGCCTGGGATGTTAGCTAGCCAGTTAGCATTAGTGATTAGCTTAGTGCTAGCATTGAGTTTCTAGAGGCCAAACATTGTGATACTTCCGGGAAAGCTTGCGAAGCAGACTCGGCAGACCAGACAGGGGTTTGCGAGAAGTGAAATTATATCTTAGTTGTTTATTTTCTCTAAATCTAAACACACAACCTAGATTTGAGCCAATGTCTGAAGTAGCTGAACATGTTATTACTCCAACCTCGTGAAAAACTGACTTAAAAAAGAAAAAAATATTTTAACAAAGCATTTTTGCTGCTAGACTATCTTAACCAGCTAGCTATCTAACAACATAAATATGAAATGAAATTGAGTAACTAGTAAATACGCAGACAGTGTTTAAAGCACTGAGGTTAATACACGCAATGGTTTAAAGAGCTTCAATGTTTATGTTTTACATTTGCTAGCAAACTACAGAGGTGGTTTAATCAGGGGAGTATGATTGCACCCGCTCATTTAAGCCACGGAAGTTCAAGGCCGACCACGGTACTGCAGGCATTGTAACAGAACAGGATCCCCATTATAGTGAGTGAAAAAATGGCACCAAAGGAGATGGTCGATATCTTTGTACAGAAAACTCACATCATTATCACCTACGATTCGACAGCTACTAACCTCAACTTCAACCTCGATTTTGGCTCCTACTTCAACTTCCCTGTTGCCTTGTTTACACCAGACCCTACTACATTGTTTGGGCTACCCAAGCGCTGCAAGTGAAGATGCGGGAGGAGGGCTGGAGTCCTTGTTAGAATCAGACATAGAGAAAATTGTCTGGCACTCCCCTCCGTTTTATTGGCAAATGTCCAGTCACTAGAGAAAAATATGGATGAGCTCCATTCCAGAGTTTCCTACCAATGGGACTTGAAAAGCTGTAATATTCTATGCTTTTCAGAAACTTGGCTGACGGGCGAGAAGGACACATAACTTTAGGGTTTCTCCATGCTTCGTCGGGAGCGGGGTTGTGCCTCTGTAAACAACAAAAGACTCAAACTTTTGCTCATCTGAACAAGAATACCTCATGGTAAATTGCAGATGTTTTTATATACCAAAAGTGTTCATCTGTAGTCATCACTGTCTACATCCCACCACAAAACAAGAATGGAACTAAGTAGGCACTTAACGAACTGTACAGGCCAAAAACAACACACGCAGAGGCAGCACATCTAGTGGGCGGAGAAGATGGAAATGCATTTTAACACACTTTTGCCAACACAACCACACTTTTACCAACACAACCACACGTTTACCAACACAAGGCCCTCCATCGCCCTCCCTTCAGCAAATCAGACCACGACTCCATCCTCCTGCTTCCTGTTTACAAGCAAAAACTCAAACAGGAAGTGATGCGTTCAGTACAGAAGTGGCCCGACGAAGCGGACGATAAGGTATAAGAATGCTTCGCTAGCATAGACTGGAATATGTTCAGGATTTCATCTGATAACATTGAGGACTTTACTACATCAGTCACAGGCTTTATCAATAAGCCCATCGACAACATCATCAACACAGTGACCATACATACATAAAAAATAAAAACGGAACTACCTTATTTACATAAGTATTCAGACCCTTTGCTATGAGACACGAAATTGAGCTCAGGTGCATCCTGTTTCCATTAGGGCTAGGCCCCTTTTTTTCTCAATTTCCGCCTGAATGACATGCCCAAAGTAAACTGCTTGTTGCTCAGGTCCTGAAGCCAGGATATGCATATAATGGGTACCATTGGAAAGAAAACACTTTGAAGTTTGTAGAAATGTTAAAATAATGTAAGAGAATATAACACAATAGATATGGTAGGAGAAAATCCAAAAGAAAAACCAACCGGAATTATTTTTTATTGAGAGACCATGCTCTTACAATGGAAAGTATAGGGGCATACTGAATTCTAGCTCCCAGGATGCAATTCATATGGCTTCCACAGGGTGTCAACAGTCTATGTTCAAGGTTTCAGGCTTGTAACTTCCAAAACAATTAAGAAATATCAGTTTTAGTACAGGGACACAGTCTTGGAAATTTGTGTTTGGGCGCGCCATGAAGACAAGACACACCTGCTAAAATCGGTTTCCTATTGAACATACTTCTTTCCGTAAGGATTATTACAGTTTGATTACATTTTAGGGTATCTGAGGAGGAAATAGAAACATATTTTGACTTGTTGAAACAAAGTTTAGGGGTAGATTTTCAGATTCCTTTCTCTGCACGTTGAACGAGTGGATTACTAAAATCGAACTAAACAGACTTTTTGGGATATAAAGAAGGATTTTATCTAACAAAACGACACTACATGTTATAGCTGGGACACTTTGGATGACAAAACAGAGGAAGATTTTCAAAAAGTAAGTGAATATTTCATAGCCGTTTGTGAATTTATAAAACCTGTGCTGGTGTAAAAATATTTTGATGTGGGGCGCCGTCCTCAAACAATTGCATGGCATGCTTTCGCTGTAATAGCTGCTGTAAATCGGATGGTGCAGTTAGATTAACAAGAAGTTAAGCTTTCAACCGATATAAGACACTTGTATGTACCTTCATGTTTAATATCCATAATGATTATTTATTTCAATTGCGCGCCCTCCAGTTTCACCGGAAGTTGTCCCACAAGTGTCTTATATAGGCTTAAGTTAATCATCCTTGAGGTGTTTCTACAACTTGATTGGAGTCCACCTGTGGTACACACCTGTCTAAATAAGGTCCCACAGTTGACAGTACATGTCAGAGCAAAAACCAAGCCATGAGGTCAAAATAATTGTCTGTAGAGGCACAGATCTGGGGAAGGGTACCAAAGAATTTCTGCAGCATTGAAGGTCCCCAAGAACACAGTGGCCTCCATCATTCTTAAATGGAAGAAGTTTGGAACCACCAAGACTTATCCTAGAGCTGGCCGCCCGGCCAAACTGAGCAATCGGGGGAGAAGGGCCTTGGTCAGGGAGGTGACCAAGAACCCAATGGTGACTCTGACAGAGCTCCAGAGTTCCTCTGTGGAGATGGGAGGACCTTCTAGGACAACCATCTCTGATTGGTGGAGTGCTGCAATCAGGCCTTTATGGTAGAATGGCCAGACGGTACCCACTCCTCAGTAAAAGGCACATGACAGCCCGCTTGGAGTTTGCCAAAAGGCACCTAAAGGACTCTCAGACCATGAGAAACAAGATTCTCTGGTCTGATGAAACCAAGATTAAACTATTTGGCCTGAATGCCAAGCATCACATTTGTAGGAAACTGGCACCATCCCTACGGTGAAGCATGGTGGTGGCAACATCATGCTCTGGAAATGTTTTTCAGCGGCAGGGACTGGGAGACTACTCAGGATCGAGGGAAAGAATGGAGCAAAGTAGAGATTGTTGATGAAAACCTGCTCCAGAGTGCTCATGACCTCAGACTGGGGCGAAGGTTCACCTAACTACAGGACAACGACCCTAAGCAGACAGCCAAGACAATGCAGGAGTGGCTTCGGGACAAGACTCTGAATGTCCTTGAGTGGCCTAGCCAGAGCCCGGACTTTAACCCGATGACACTCCCCATCCAACCTGACAGAGCTTGAGAGGATCTTCAGAGAAGAATGTGAGAAACTCCCTAAATACATGTATGCCAAGCTTGTAGCGTCATACCCAAGATGTCTCAAGGCTGTAATCGCTGCCAAAGGCGATTCAACAAAGTACTGAGTAAAGGGTCTGAATACTTATGTAAATGTGATAATTCAGTGTTCATTTTTATGATTTGCTAAAATAAAGCATTTGCTTTGTCATCATGGGGTATTGTGTGTCGATTGATGAGGAATTTACTCAATTTTAGAATAATACTAACGTAACAAATTGTGGAAAAATAAATGGGGTCTGAATAGTTTCCGAATGTATAATACCATTTGGTATGGCCACTGCACCACCCTCGATCGCAAGGCACTACAGAGGCTGGTGTGGACGGTCCAGTACTTCACTGGGGGCGAGCTCCATGCCATTCAGGACCTTTATACCAGACGGTGTCAAAGACCCCAGCCACCCAAGCCATAGACTATTCACTCTGCTACCATACAGCAAGCGGAACCAGAGTGCAAAGTCTGGGACAAAAAGGCACCTGAACAGCTTCTAACCACAAGCCATAAGGCTACTGAACAGTTAATGAAATGGCTACCTGCCTAGACTATTTGCATTGACCTTTTTTTGCACTAACTCTCTTACACTGACTTTATGCACACTCACTGGAATGACACACAGTCCGGTGAATCTCAATAAAATAACACCGCGGGAGACCGTTTTGCGGTGCTCAAACAAAAGTTGATCTTTAATAAAGGTTGGGGGAACAGAGAGGGGAGAAAAACAACTGAAAGGCCTCAGGTAACGGGTGGGTCACTGTATCCGGCGTGGCGGCTCCTCGGTCCTCCTGAGTTAATGAACAACAAAGAAAGAGAGCGATGAGTCCAGGGTTTCAATACTTTCTCTCAACTTGCACCGGGTGGCGTGCTGCACGGGAATGGGTCCTCTTCCTTTGTGCAAAGAATAGGAAGAGAGACAGGTGAGTCAAACGTTGCCTAGTATCTTCTTTGGCTTCTGTTCGAGGTGCGTATCATACTCACTCCATACCCTCTACCTGTCCATTTTGTGGTAATGAGAGACAGGTGGGTCCAATTCCAGGTGCCAATTGGTTGCAGCACCTGGACTGGGAAGTATTGGTGTTGGATCACCAGCCCCAGTTGGTGCCTGTAGAGCTGTCCATGGTGCTGACTCACCTTGGCCTCTCTAGCCCTCTGGAGCTGACCAAGGTTCTGCTCCTTCCTTTGTAGCTCCCTGCTCGCCCCCGGGTTGCCACAACACACACACACACAGCCAGAGTTTGAAAAGGAAAATTTTATCACAAAGCGCATACTCCACATTCAAACTGACATACTCCATATTTAGTAAATAAAAATACAGCTGCATTTTTAAGTCCTCTTTATACAATTTGATTTCATGTGACATGAACAAAAGCACAATTTCTCAGTCAACAATATGTGATAAGTGTGGGAGCAGCATATGTGTTTTCTCATGAACTTGAAGCCCATTTGATGTGATATATTCCTTCCCACACTGGGAGCAGTGGTAAGGCATCTCCCCTGTGTTAATTACCTCATGGTATTTCAGGTTCCCTAACTAGGTAAATAATTCCACACTAACAATGTTTCCATCCAATATTTTTATGCGAGTAAAGTCATGGCGTATAAAAACAAAATTCACGACAGATGTGATAGAAACAGAGTGTGATCTTTTTGTGTCTGTAAAATGAACTATGCAACAATTCCGGTGAAAACACTTTTATGCACAAATATTGATAGAATAACCATCATGTCGAAGCAAAGTTGCAGTGAAATGATGATATGTTGTGTGGTCTTCCCATCACGACTTCAAAAAGCATGCAGTTTATTAGGCTGCACATGAAATAAGTTATGATTAACTTCCCAGGGTGGTGAACGTGCATGGCGATGAGCTTGATGCTTTGCAATAAATATTGAGTGTCTTAATTTGTATGCTGGCGACATGATGATCAGTGCTTGGCTGCCAATTGACAAATAAAAATGATCTTGCTCTTATCCACAATCTCATCATGTAGGCTACCCTCTGCACTGTATCTGCAAGCTGTTGGATAGAGCGCAAGTGCCAAGACCAGAGTGGGCACATTTGCTATTTATTGCAGACTTTTTGTAACAAAATCATAGACGGAGATAAAAATGGGATGGAAACATTAACTTTTTTTTATTTTTAACCTAAATGAATAGTTATACGACTTTTTATGTGCACTGTCATCACGCATAGCTTTTATTTGCAACAAGTCAGTTTGATGGAAACACTGGTGGGAAAATCTGAATATTTTTCATGTTTATTGTTGAATATTTGCATGAAAATCTGTCACAAAATGCATGGAAAACTATCTACTGGGAGAATTAATACATTTTCTCTCTGGTGTGGATTATTTCATGTGATTGCAGTTGCTTAACCAGGTAAATTTCAAACCACAGGAGGAGCAGTTGAAAAAGGTTTCTCGCTTGTGTGTCTTTGCTCATGTTGTTTCATTTTCCCTAACTTCTTAAAACTCTTTTCACAATAAAAACAGTGGAACGGCTTCTCTACTGAGTGTATTCTTTCATGTTTTTTCAGGTTACTTGATGTGGAGAAGTGATTTCCACACTGGGAACAATGGTAAGGCTTTTCTCCTGTGTGTGTCCTCTTATGTGACTTCAGGTACCCTGCTTGGGTAAAACCCTTTCCACATTGAGAGCAATGGAAAGGCTTCTCTCCTGTGTGTATTCTTTTATGATCTTTTAGGTTCCCTAACTGGGTAAAATTCTTTCCACACTGGGAGCATTGGTAGGGCTTCTCTCCTGAGTGTATTCTCTCGTGTTTTTTCAGGCTCCCTAACCGGGTAAAACTCTTGCCACACTGGGAGCATTGGTAGGGTTTCTCTCCGGAGTGTATTCTTTTATGCTCTTCCAGATGCCCTAACCGGGTAAAACTATTTCCACATTGGGAGCATTGGTAGGGCTTTTCTCCCGAGTGTATTCTTTTATGTTCTTCTAGATGCTCTAACCAGCTAAAACTCTTTACACACTCAGCACATTGATAGGGCTTTTCTCCTGTGTGTATTCTCTCATGTTTTTTCAGGCTCCCTAACCGGGTAAAACTCTTTCCACACTGGGAGCATTGGAAAGGTTTCTCTCCTGAGTGCGTTCTCTCGTGTGATTTCAGGGACCCTGATAAGGAAAATCTCTTTTCACACTGGGAGCAGTGGTAAGGCTTCTCCTCTGTGTGCATTCTCTTATGTTCTTTCAAATGCCCTAACTGGATAAATCTCTTTCCACACTGAGAGCAGTGATGTGGTCTTGCTGGTTTGGACGTCTCGGGGTCTGGTTCCTCTGAGGGACTCGTCCCACTTTCAGAGTAAGAGTCTGGTCTCTGCCCTGCCAAAGAAAAACAGAGTATTTAGTTAAACAGATGGTCATTCCATGTCATTTCAGCAAGCCATATCGCCCACCATCTCAGATTGTTCTGAAATTGTTTCTGTAGTTAGAAGCAGATAAGTTAGCATTCTTGAAACATAATTATTTTGAAATATAATTTGATCTCTGAGAAATGAGCCAAAGCTATTGTTTTTTTACCCAAAGTTGCAAAGAAAATGTTGTGATCCATTTAATAAATACAAGAGACCAGCAAAATGGATAAAAGGGTGTGGTGGCAGTAGAAGCAACAGTGGCCTCTAGCGTGCAAAACATTGTACTTTCACACAAATTTATGGTAAAGAATGCAAGCAACTTCAATGGCTAATTTCTCTGAACAGAGGGAAAAAACATCACCAGATTCACAGGGGATACATTACAAAGGTTGAAAAAGCAATACTCCAAGCAGCAGCTCCATACTACTTGTCAGAGATAGAGAACTGATACTGTATAGTGGTTGTTGGGGGAGGGCTATTGATAATTTTATTGGATTACTCATGTCTTACTCATTGTCCAAATCAGATGTTAGGTACTATATTTATTTAAGATTATATGAATCGCATAAATTCAAATGGATAACTTGTGTGGAATCAATTTGGGTGCAATCAATTAGCTGATCGTGGACTTTAGGAAACAGCAGAGGGAGCACGCCCCTATCCACATCGACAGAACCGCAGTTGAGAAGGTGGAAAGCTTCAAGTTCCTCAGAGTACACATCACTAACAATCTGAAATGGTCCACCCACACAGACATTGTGGTGAAGAAGGCGCAACAGCGCCTCTTCAAAGTCAGGAGGCTGAAGAAATTCAGGTTGGCCCCTAAGACCCTCAAACTTTTACAGATGTACAATTGAGAGCATCCTGTCGGGTTGTATCACCGCCTGGTACAGCAACTGCACCGCCCATAATCACAGGGTGGTACGGTCCGCACAACGCATCACTGGGGGCACATTGCTTGCCCTCCAGGACACCTACAGCACCCGATGTCACAGCCAAAAAGATCATCAAGGAAGTCAACCACCCAAGCCACAGTCTGTTCACCCCGCAATCATCCAGAAGGCGAGGTCAGTACAGGTGACTACCTGATCTTGTCTAATAAGAAATGCTTGTTTTCCTTTTAAGTTGCAAAACGTTTTGCTACGGTGTGCACTAATGAATACGACCCTGAATTAAACATCCATATGATAAACCTGGCTTCCTCTGAGGTTTAATCAAAATCATATTCCTCAATAATCTGAGGCCAAGTGTTTCACTACGACAAAGACAAACTGTGCAACAGATGAAAACCAAGTCTGGTATTGGCTTTATACTAACACATAGCATGTGTAATATTCTATGAACATTACCCTTGTTTTGGTACATAGAAATTCAACTAGTGTGAATAAACAACTATTATATTCATGCCGTGTGCAGAAATTCAAATAAAATAGCTACCTTTATCATAGAAAGCATAAAGTGCTATTTTGTATGTATTTGATACATTTATGTTTTGTTGGTGGTCCCCACTCTTTGTAGCTTTAACAAAATAGTACAGTAAAACGTCAGTAGAATGACCCTTTTTAACCACACATTCAACAACTGCAAAGTTTTTGCCCCAGTTTTTAAGACAGTACTTACTGGTGCTAATCAGATCGCCAGTCTCCTCCTCCAATGTGACAGTAATCTCCCCCTCCTTCACTCCAAAAACGTATTCCTCTTCCTTCACTGCAACAGTCATATCATTCTCCTCTTTAACTCCAAAAACGGCATCCTCATTTTTATTTTCCTCTTTGTCTTCTTTCGCAGTAACGTCCTCCTCTTTCACTCGGAAAGCTTCGTCCACTTCTTTCACTGTAACTTCTTTCTCTTCTTCTTTCACTGTAACAGACTCACCCTCTACCTCTTTTTTTACGGTTACGGCCTCTTCTTCATTCTCCACTTTCACGATAGTTTCTTTCTCCGTCCAGCAGACCTCTTCTTTAGCAGGGGGGGAGTACATTAGTGAGTTCATGGTCGAGGATGTTAGTTAGCTAGCGACTAGCCTAGTGCTACTTTAACCAGCCAGTTAGCTGACTAACAATAACAATTGAAATTAAATGGAGTAACTAGTAGATACGACGGACAATTTTCAAACACAGTGGCTAATAATCACCGAAAGCGTCTAAAGAGCTCCAATGTTTCGGATATGTTTGCTAGCAAGCTACCGAGATGGTTGACCAGATTCTGTTGTTGAAGAATTGTCCCGTCCACTAGATTATACGTCAGACTAGCAGCATCGCTTGAAAGACGCACATCGCCATCTGCTTACTAGAGTGGGTAACGCAGTTGGCAATTTGTATTTATTTTCTGACAAAAAGTATTTAATTAAATAATAGTATTATTTGGAAACGTACAAAGTGAAGCATGTGTTAATCAGTCCAGAGTTATGGATGCAACGACGGGAAGAGTAAGACAATTTAGACTATTGAGATGAACCCCAGGAATACCCAGCCAGCAGTGGCGGTTGGTGCCGTTTAAAATGAGAGAGGACTATTTTTTTTTCATGAGCATGGTCTTATTTCTATTACAGCATATTGGATGACTCTCATATTCCATTCACCCAGTTCAATGTAACAGCGATTTAGGCTACTACATAATACTCAAATTTTCCCTATACCCATCATGAGGTTGCTACAACCTAGCCCATGAATGACAGTTTGAGGTGACAGACAGTAATCACAGCCTACATCGTTGTCACCATATTAGCTAAAGTAAGGTCATAGTCAGTATAGCTAATAGAACTAACGTGTTAGTAAACCCGCTACAATCATGCAGTAAAGTTACAGTGTACAGTCAGTAAGCAGTTACACCTGCGGGCAACGGTGGCAATAAATGAGTAATACCAAAAGCTTACCTTGTCTTGGAAGAGTTCCAGTGTTGTGTTAGCTAGCTGGCTATGATATTCCAACATAGCATCCCTCTGTTTGAGCTGGGTGTTTCAGTAGGCTAAACTAGCTAGCTGAATTTGCTAGCTAAAGAAGTGAAACTGAAAGTGGGAAAAAAATGACACACTCTATATATTTATATCTTGCTTCTCCTTCATTTTGGAATAAATGTATTTGTTAAAAACTGTTCAACTATTGTCTTTCTCTCTCTTTGAGTCAACTACTCACCACATGTTATACACTGCAGTGCTAGATATCTGTAGCTTGTGTTTTCAGTACCAGATTAATTATCTGATTTGGTGGACAACATGTCAGTTCGGGCTTCAAGAGCTCTGATAGGCTGGAGGACGTCCTCCAGAAGTTGTCATGATTACTGTGTAATTCTGGAAGGAGGTGAGAACCATGAGCCTCCTAGGTTTTGTATTGAAGTCAATGTACCCAGAGGAGGATGGAGGCTAGCTGTCCTCCGGCTACACCATGGGGCTACCCTACAGAGTGCTGTTGAGGCTACTGTAGACCTTCTTTGCAAAATAGTGTGTTTTCATCAATTACTTGGTGACATGATTATATTTAGTATAGTTTTATCTAATAAGGATAACTTTTTAAATGTTTTACAATTTACATTTTCATGAAATTCATTGAGGATGGTCCTCCACTGCCAGCAAGTGATTAGTTTAGGAAGCTTGTTAACCAAATGCCCATATTCTTTACCTCTAATTAGTAATTTAGAAAATTTTTCGTGGTAAACCATTCTCACCCATATTAGGATGTTGGGTGAAGAAGAGGATACGAATGACGAAGAGGAGGAAGGTCTGCAACCTTGATAATTTCCACAGAATGAAAGACAATTTGCTCACTACAGCTCACCATTAAAGATGGATTTGTTATGACATTATTATGTTGGGACATAAGACCGTAATTAATTTGCCAGAATTTTACATAATTATGACATAACATTGAAGGTTGTGCAATGTAACAGCAATATTTAGACTTAGGGTTGCCACCCGTTCGATAAAATACGGAACGGTTCCGTGTTTCACTGAAAGAATAAACGTTTTGTTTTCAAAATGACAACCTTAAACTTCTTAACTGGGAATATTGAAGACTCATGTTAAAAGGAACCACCAGCTTTCATATGTTCTCATGTTCTGAGCAAGGAACTTAAACATTTGCTTTTTTACATGGTACATATTGCTGTTTTACTTTCTTCTCCAACACTGTGTTTTTGCATTATTTAAACCAAATTGAACATGTTTCATTATTTATTTGAGACTAAATTGATTTTATTCATGCATTATATTAAGTAAAAATAAAAGTGTTAATTCAGTATTGTTGTAATTGTCATTATTACAAGTATATATTTATATAAAAATCGGCCAATTAATCGGTATCAGCTTTTTTTGATCCTCCAATAATCGGTATTGGTATCGCCGTTGAAAAATCATAATCAGTCGACCTCTAATGTCCACCAAACCTGTTGCCAGATAATTGAATGTTCATTTCTCTACCATAAGCCGCCTCCAACGTTGTTATAGAGAATTTGGCAGTATGTCCAACCGGCCTCACAACCGTAGACCACGTGTATATGGTGTCGTGAGGGCGAGCGGTTTGCGTATGTCGTTGTGAACAGAGTGCCCCATGGTGGTGGTGAGGTTATGGTATGGGCAACGAACACAATTGCATTTTATCGATGGTCATTTCAATGCACAGAGATACCAAGACGAGATCCTGAGACCCATTGTCTTGCCATTCATCCTCCACCATCACCTCATGTGTCAGCATGATAATGCACAACCCCATGTCGCAAGGATCTGTACACAATTCCTGATGGCTGAAAATGTCCCAGTTCATCCATGGCCAAACATGTCACCCATTGAGCATGTGTTGGATGCTCTGGATCGACGTGTACGACAGGGTGTTCCAGTTCACGCCAATATTCAGCAACTTCGCACAGCCATTAAAAATAAGTGGGACAACATTCCACAGGCCACAATCAACAGCCTGATCAAGACTTTGGAAAGGAGATTTGTCACGCTGCATGAGGCAAATGGTCACATCAGATACTGACTGGTTTTCTGATCCATGCCCCTACTTTTTTTTAAGTATCTGTGACCAACAGACTCATATCAAATCAAATTTTATTGGTCACATGCACATGGTAAGCAGATGTTAATGCGAGTGTAGTGGAATGCTTGTGCTTCTAGTTCCGACAATGCAGTAATATCTAGTCATCTAACAATTCCCCAACAACTACTTAATACACACAAATCTAAATGGATGAGAAAAAGAATATGTAAACATATGGATGAGCAGTGGCCGAGCGGCATAGGCAAGGTGCAATAGATGGTATAAGGTACAGTTTATACACATGAGATGAGAAATGTAAGATATGTTAACATTATTAAAGTGGCATTGTTTAAAGTGACTAGTGATCCATTTATTAAAGTGGCCAGTGATATGAGTTTCTATGTAGGCAGCGGCCTCTCTGAATTAGTGATTGCTGTTTAGCAGTCTGATGGACTTGAGATAGAAGATGTTTTTCAGTCTCTTGGTCCCAGCTTTGATGCACCTGTACTGACCTCGCCTTCTGGATGGTTGCTGTCCTTGATGATCTTTTTGGCCTTCCTGTGATATCGGGTGCTGTAGGTGTCTTGGAGAGCAGGTAGTTTGCCCCCGGTAATGCGTTGTGCAGACCGCATCACCCTCTGGAGAGCCTTGCGGTTGTGGGCTTTGCAGTTGCCATACCAGGAGGTGATGCAGCCCGACAGGATGCTCTCGATTGTGCATCTGTAAAAGTTTGTGAGGGTTTTAGGTGACATTTTCTTCAGCTTCCTGAGGTTGAAGAGGGGCTGTTGCACCTTCTTCACCACACTGTCTGTGTGGGTGGACCATTTCAGTTTGTCTGTCATGTGTACGCAGAGGAACTTAAAACTTTCCACCTTCTCCAACACTGTCCCTTCGATGTGGATGGGGGGTGCTCCCTCTGCTGTTTCCTGAAGTCCAAGATTATCTTCTTTGTTTTGTTGACGTTGAGTGAGAGGTTGTTTTCCTGACACCATGCCCTCACCTCCTCCCTGTAGGCTGTCTCGTCGTTGTTGGTAATCAAGCCCACTACAGTTGTGTTGTCTGCAAACTTGTTGATTGAGTGGGAGGAGTGCATGGCCACACAGTCATGGGTGAACAGGGAGTACAGGAGGGGGCTGAGCACACACCCTTGTGGGGCCCCAGTGTTGAGGATCAGCGAAGTGGAGATGTTGTTTCCTTCCTTCACCACCTGGGTGCAGCTCATCAGAAACTCCAGGTCCCAATTGCACAGGGCGGGGTTGAGACCCTGGGCTTCCAGCTTAATGATGAGCTTGGAGGGTACTATGGTGTTAAATGCTGAGCTGTAGTCAATGAACAGCATTCTTACATAGGTATTTCTCTTGTCCAAATGGGATAGGGCAGTGTGCAGTGTGATGGCGATTGCATCGTCTGTGGACCTGTTGCGGCGGTATGCAAACTGGAGTGGGTCTAGGGTGGCAGGTAAGGTGGAGGTGATATGATCCTTGACTACTTTCTCAAAGCACTTCATGATGACAGAAGTGAGTGCTACGGGGCGGTAGTCCTTTAGTTCAGTTATCTTTGCCTTCTTGGGTCACGGAACAATGGTGGCCATCTTGAAGCATGTGGGGACAGCAGACTGGGATAGGGAGTGATTGAATATGTCTGTAAACATGCGCATGCTTTCAGGACGCACCTAGGGATGGCGTCTGGGCCAGCAGCCTTGCGAGGGTTAACACTTTTAAATGTCTTACTCACGTCGGCCATGAAAAAGGAGGCGGGGGCGGCGCAGTCCTTGTTAGAGGGCCGCGACGGTGGCACTGTATTATCCTCAAAGTGGGCAAAGAAGGTGTTTAGATTGTCTGGAAGCGAGACGTCATAGTCCGTGACATGGCTGGATTTCTTTTTGTAGTCTGTGATTTCCTGTACACCCTACCACATATGTCTTGTGTCTGAGCCGTTGAATTGTAACTCCACTTTGTCCCTATACCGACATTTTGCTTGTTTAATTGCCTTGCGGAGTGAATAACTACACTGTTTATATTCGGCCACATTCCTAGTCCTCTTTCCATGGTTAAATTCGTTCCCACTTTTGCGCGAAAGCCGCCATCCATCCACTGTTTCTGGTTAGGGTAGGTTTTAACATCTCCAATGCACTTCCTTATAAACTCACTCACAGAGTCAGCATATAGATCAATGTTTTTCTCTGAGCTTGTCCAGAACATTTCCCAGTCTGCGTGATCAAAACAATCTTGAAGCGTGGATTCTGATTGGTCAGACCAGCGGTGAATGGTTCTAGTCACGGGGACATCCTGTTTGGGTTTCTGCCTATAAGACAGTAGGAGCACGATGGAGTCGTGGTCGGATTTGCCAAAATGAGGTCGAGAGAGGGCCTTGTATGCATCGCGGAAGTTAGAGTAGCAGTGATCGAGTGGAGTGCGAGTGCTGAAATCAATATGCTAATAGAATTTAGGTAACCTTGCTCTCAAATTTGCTTTGTTAAAATCCCCAGCTATAATAAATGCAGCCTCAGGATATATGGTTTCCAGTTTACATAGAGTCCAGTGAAGTTCCTTGAGGGCCGTCGTGGTGTCTGCTTGAGGGGGTACATACACAGCTGTGATGATAAATGACGAGAATTATCTTGGGCGATAATATGGCAGGCAATTGATTGTAAGGAATTCTAGGTCGGGTGAGCAGAAGGACTTGAGTTCCTGTATGTTGTTATGATTACACCATGAGTTGTTAATCATGAAGCATACACCCCCGCCCAATGTAAGAATTAATACATAAAAAAATGAAATGCTGCATAGTTTCCTAAGGACTCGAAGTGAGGTGACCATCTCTGATGGCGCCATCTTGCTACCTGCTACTTGCTACCCAGTCATGTGAAATCCACAGATTAGGGCCTAATGAATTTATTGCAGTTGACTGATTTCCTGATTTCAGTAAAATCTTTGAAATTGCTGCATGTTGCGTTTATATTTTTGTTCTGTATAATTTTCTTGTACACTGTCATACCTAGTTATAACCATAGGTGAGTACATCTTCATCTCTGCAGGTGATCTGTCTATCTTGTCAAAGTCACTGAAATCACTCTACCCTCTGGTGATATGTACTGTATACAAAATATTAAGAACACCTGCTCTTTCCATGACAGACTGACCAGGTTAATCCAGGTGAAAGCTATGATCCTTTATTGAAATCAACTATTAAATCCACATCAATCAGTGTAGATGAAGGGGAGGAGACAGTTTTAAGAAGGATTTTTAAGCCTTAAGACAATTGAGACATGGATTGTGTATGTGTGCCATTCATAAATCCTCTTAGATGTAAGGTCTCCTTTTTAGGGGACCTGTGTGGTTCTGGTACCGGTTCCAACCGACATTTTCACTTGTAAATCGATCTGTGGATACTGTCGTTTTATAATTTGATAATGCTATATTTAGAAACAATATAAGTAATTTCAAGCCTTATTCATTCAGTTGAATAGGAAATAGATCATATAAAGTAAAAACAGAAAGGTGAGATTTTAACCTTTGAGTATTACTAGTTACTGTTAATGGCCATCTCATGATAAATAATTACTTTTGGGGATTACATAGTTTACATTTTCGATTACATTTAGTTACATTTAACTGGTTTAAGAGGGTGAATGGGCAAGACAAAAAACTGAAGTGCCTATATGATATGATACATGATATAGAAAAGTACAATCTTAGACAAGTACATGGGGAGATATATCTCTGCAGATGATCTGTCTATCTGGTCAAAATCCCTGAAACAGGTCCCCTCCACCTTCTGGTGGTATGGATAACTTATGTCTTAAAGAAGGAATTCGTTTTTTTTGGCTGAGGTCCAAATTAAGTCCATATTGATGCAGAAACAATCAACACTGATTTATTTTTGTTAAGAACAAGTTGATTGACAAAGTCATGAAGAAATGAATAAAAACCATAAAATTTAAAAATGCCTCTGGAGTCGGTAGTATGAGGGTAAAACAGAATAGCCTAATTTCATGTGCCAATTTTTTTTGTTATCACATCAGCAACAACAGTTTGTGGGAAGACACTGTATCTATCACATTATACATTTAGTAAGGACAGCATTTGCTTTAGAAACTGTACATTTTCGCGCTACTATTTTGACATTTGTGAAAGGCAAACTGACAGCCACAACCAACCACAAACATACACTGAGTGTACAAAATATTAAGAACACCCTTCTCATATTGAGTACCTTTTGGGTAGTTCAAACCGTTGGTACTTTGTCAAGGAGGACAGTCACGTGTGTTTCTGAGCAGAGGATCACTGGTTCGAGCCCAGTGTGGAACAGGGACAGCAGAGGAAAATATACTGGTTCTAATCAACACTTGGTGATAAGTTGATTATTTGAATCGGCTGTGTATTGCTAGGGCAAAAACTACAATGTGCACTCCTTTGGGTCCCCAGGACCAGGATTAAGAAATTCTGTTCTATCTAGACTAATCATATTCCCCACCTCACCTCTCCCTGGTTTACCGTATGTAGACATGATCCAACTCTGAACACATTGACTATACTTAAATGTATGTTTGTTACGTGTACCTGTTTGGACGTTATTTGGAAAGGCACACACCTGTCTATATAAGGTCTCACAGTTAAAAAAATAAAAATAAAAACTATCCATGGGATCGAAGGAATTGTCCGTAGAGCTCTGAGACAGGATTGTGTCGAGGCACAGATCTGGGGAAGGGTACCAAAAAATGTCTGCAGCATTGAAGGTCCCCAAGAACACAGTGGCCTCCATCATTCTTAAATGGAAGAAGTTTAGAACCACCAAGACTCTTCCTAGAGCTGGCTGCCCGGCCAAACTGAGCAATCGGGAGAGAAGCGCCTTGGTCAGGGAAGTGACCAAGAACCTGATGGTCACTCTGACAGAGCTCCAGAGGTTCTTTGTGGAGATGCGAGAACCTTCCAGAAGGACAACCATCTCTGCAGCACTCCACCAATCAGGCCTTTATGGTAGAGTGGACAGACAGAAGCCAATCCTCAGTAAAAGGCACGACAGCTCGCTTGGAGTTTGCCAAAAGGCACCTAAAGGACTCTCAGAACATGAGAAACAAGAATATCTGGTCTGATGAAACAAATGTTGAACTGTTTTGCCTTAATGCCAAGTGTCACGTCTAGGGGACGTCCTTGAGTGGCTCATTCAGAGCTTGGACTTGAACCCAATCAAACAGAGACAGCGCTTGAGAGGATCTGCAGAGAAGATTGGGAGAAATTCCCCAAATACAGGTGCCAAGTCTGTAGCGTCATAGCCAAGAAGACTTGAGGCTGTAATCGCTGCCAAAGGTTTTTCAACAAAGTACTGATTAAAGGGTCTGAATACTTATGTAAATGCCTTATTTCAGTTATATATTCTTAATAAATGACTAAACCAGTTTTTGCTTAGTCATTATGGGAAAATCAATTTAATACATTTTAGAATAAGGCTGTAACGTAACAAAATGTGGACAAAGTCAAGGGATCTGAATACTTTTTGTAGGCACTGTAAGACTGATCTGATTGAAATATCTATGATACCACATCGTATAGCTTATTATTACAATCAACTGATGTCTAATTTCATGAGATTTGGGTGAATCCTGCCTTTTTAGTTTATTTTCAATTTATGAAGAGAACAGAATCAAGACGACAAAGGATCATTTTGATAAAAATTAATAGGAAGACAGTTTTATTATGATGTGGAGGTTTCATTCAGGTCTCTCTGTTTAACGAAATACTGTTTGTCTTTGGCAGGAAAGAGACCAGACTTTCACTCTGACAGCGGGAAGAGTCCTTCAGGGGTTCCAGACCCAGAGATGCCCAAACCAGTGAGACCACATCACTGCTCCCAGTGTGGAAAGAGATTTTTCCGGTTAGGGCACCTGAAGGAACACAAGAGAACACTCACAGGGGAGAAGCCACCTCAGCCTTATCTCTGCTCCCAGTGTGGAAAAGGTTTTATTCAGTTAAGGGACCTGAAAATGCATCAAATCAAATGTATTTGTCACATACACGTGTTTAGCCGATGTTATTGTGGGTGTAGCAAAATGCTTGTGTCAAGAAAGGACAGCCAGGGAAAACACGCACAGTGCTCCCGTTGTCTTATATGTTTGACTGAGAATGTGCTTTTGTTTATGCCACATCGAATTGTACAAAGTGTACAAAAAAATACAGGAATTTAATATGGAGTTTGTCACTTTGAATACTGCATATAGTATGTCAGTATAGAGCCTCGGAGCAAGTTTTTCATTGTTCCCCTCGAATCAGGGACTGATTTGGTGGATGCAATTAATGATCAGGTGGAACAGAAAACCAGTAGACTCCAGACCTCGTAGGGTAAGAGTTGAATACCTCTTGTATGGAATATGTCAGCTGAGGGACACACTCCAGTCAGCAGATGGTGATGTGAGTATTTCAGGTGGTGCTTCTTGCATAACGTATAATCTAATGGACGGGACAGGGCGCTTTCTTCAACAACAACATAGCTAGTGATTCAAACACCTTGGTTGCTTGCTAGCAAACAGGTTACCTGAAAGAACATAAGAGAACAGCATAAGAGAACAGTTCCCAGTATAAAAAGGGTCTTGGACACTCAGAGTATCTAAAAGTTCATGAAAGAACACACTGGAGAGAAGCCATATCAATGCTCCCAGTGTGAAAATGTATTTACTTGTCAGGGGACCTGAAATCACAGGAAAGAACACACTTAGTAGAGAGGCCTTTCAAATGTTCTCAGTGTGGAAAAATATTTACTCAGTCATCGCATCTGAAAGATCATACGAGAATTATACACAGGAGAACAACCATTTCAATGCTCTGTGTGGAAAGGCTTTTACCTGGTTAGGGAGCCTGAAAACACATGAGATGTCACACACAGGAAATAAGCATTTTCAATGCTTGCAAGTAGCTTGGTTTCCATGCAATTGGTGACAGATTTTCATGCAAATATTCAAAAATCTGCATCAAACAATATGCACATTTTCCTGCCTGTGATGTGTTTCCATCAAATTGACTTATTGCGGATAAAAGGCTGTGCGTTATGACGTAGTACACATACAAATAACTTTTGCGGTTAAATTCCCATGTACCGAAGTTAAATGGGTTTCCATTGCATTTTCAATTATACTGATTGTTTCATCACAAAAGCGGTTGCGTTATTTAGCAAATGTGCCCAATCTGGTCTTGACACGTACGGTGGACTCTAGCCAACAGCTCGCAGATACAGTGCGGGTAGGACAGATACAGTGCAGGTACGGTAGCCTACCTACATGACGAGATAAAAAATCAACTCAATGTTTGTTGGTCACGTACACATTTTGACAGATGTAATAGTGGGTGCAGCAAAATGATCATGTTTCTAGCTTCTAACAATGCAGTAAAATGTCCAAAAAATACACAAATAAATAAAATGTCAAAAAAAGTTATAAAAAAAACAAGAAATCAAGAACGTTGGGGCGAATCCAATTAACAACCCAAATAGCACTGTAACAGTAATTAAAATGCAATCTGTATGTACACCGGAAAAATGTACACAAGATTTAACCTTTATTTAACCAGGTAGGCTAGTTGAGAACAAGTTCTCATTTACAACTGCGACCTGGCCTGGAGGAGATAAACAGTTCTAAGAATGATATGTACAGCAGTAGATATATTAGAGTGAGCAATGTAATGGATCAAGTATTTAAATACTGTCCAGTGGTGTGAGTGAGTGTCTATGTGCGTATTTGTGAGTATATGATAGCTTGGGTGTGTGTTTTTTGTGCATTATCTGGTAGACAGCTAGTGATGGCTGTTCAACAGTCTGGTGGCCTGGTAATAGAAGCTGTTCTTTAGTCTCTCGGTCTTGGCACTGATGCACCTGCACTGACTCCGTCTGCTAGACGGTAGCTGAGTAAACAGTCCATGGCTCGGGTGACTGAGGAAGGCAGGCAGTGAGCCCTTGATGATGCGTTGGGCTGACCGCACCACCCTCTGGAGAGCCATGCGGTTGAGGACCAGGCGGCGATGTTGCCGTACCAGGCGGCGATGCAGCCCGACATAATGCTCTTCATGGTTGTGAGGGTCTTAGGGGCCATGCCAAATCTCTTTAACCGCCTGAGGTTGTGCGACATTACAGTAAAACAAACAATTCTGAAAATCTCCCTCCAATAGAGCATGTAGGGAAATATTATATATGCTTCTATGTAGAAGATGTCTTGCCTTCTAAAGAATCCTTCTTGCCTGCCAAAGAATCCTTCTTTCTTTCCAAAAAATTATTAAAGAACCCGTTCTTCCAAAAACAGGATGTTAAAGATTCTAGGTAGAATCCTTTGCCTTACAAAGAACGCTTACTTTCAAAACAGTTCTTGGTAGAACCCCATCTCTCCGCAAAAAAAGAGTGTAGGCTGTCTCATTGTTGTTTGTAATCAGGCCTACCACTGTCACGTTGTCCCCAAACTTCACGATTGAGTTATGGCCACACAGTCATGGGTGAATAGAGAATACAGGAGGCGGCTGAGCACACACCCCAGGGGGGCCCCGTGTTGAGGATCAGCGTGGCGGAGGTGTTGTTGCCTGCCCTCACCACCTGATCGGGTTCTAAAGTTAAATGTCTTCTCTTCAGACACGCTCTTGTCTACCCAGTCCTTGGCCTGTTTGGAATACTCAAAAATTATTGGAGGAAGCATGAGTGGAGGAACCTTGGGTCCCCTCTTTGAAAAGGGTGTGAAAGGGATACAAAGATAGAAGATGTGAGACATTTAACAAAGACCAAATCTGAGACAGTCCTCATTTCCATTCCCTCCCAGGCAGGTATAAACAGTAAGAGAGTGAAGTGCACAAGCGGGATGTCGTCAATCTGCTAATATTTTGAACCAATTCAAACTCTTACTAAAAGTGGGAATAGGGGCTGGCTCGAGATTAAGAAAAAAACAGATGATTAAAGGTGATACAAGGGAAGTACAGCTGAAGTTGGAAGTTTACTTACACCTTAGCCAAATACATTTAAACTCAGTTTTTCACAATTCCTGACATTTAATCCTAGTAAAAATGCCCTGTCTTAGGATCACCACTTTATTTTAAGAATATGAAATGTCATAATAATAGCGGAGAGAATGATTTATTTCAGCTTTTATTTCTTTCATCACATTCCCAGTGGGTCAGAAGTTTACATACACTCAATTAGTATTTGGTAGCATTGCCTTTTAAATTGTTTAACTTGGGTCAAACGTTTCAGGCAGCCTTCCACAAGCTTCCCACAATAAGTTGGGTGAATTTTGGCCCATTCCTCCTGACAGAGCTTGTGTAACTGAGTCAGGTTTGTAGGCCTCCTTGCTCGCACACGCTTTTTCAATTCTGCCCACAAATCTTCTATAGGACTGAGGTCAGGGCTTTGTGATGGCCACTCCAATACCTTGACTTTGTTGTCCTTAAGCTATTTGCCACAACTTTAGAAGTATGCTTGGGGTCATTGGGTCATTTGGAAGACCCATTTGCGACCAAGCTTTAACTTCCTGACTGATGTCTTGAGATGTTGCTTCAATATATCCACATAATTTTTCTTCCCCATGATGCCATCTATTTTGTGAAGTGCACCAGACCCTCCTGCAGCAAAGCACTCCCACAACATGATGCTGCCACCCCCATGCTTCACGGTTGGGATGGTGTTCTTCGGCTTGCAAGCATCCCCCTTTTTCCTCAACATAACAATGGTCATTATGGCCAAACAGTTCTATTTTTGTTTCATCAGACCAGAGGACATTTCTCCAAAAAGCACAATCTTTGTCCCCATGTGCAGTTGCAAACCGTAGTCTGGCTTTTTTATGGCGGTTTTGGAGCAGTGGCTTCTTCCTTGCTGAGCGGCCTTTCAGGTTGTCAATATAGGATTTGTTTTACTGTGGATATAGATACTTTTGTACCCGTTTCCTCCAGCATCTTCACATGGTCCTTTGCTGTTGTTCTGGGATTGATTTGCACTTTTCGTACCAAAGTACGTTCATCTCTAAGAGAGAGAACGTGTCTCTTTCCTGAGCGGTATGACGGCTGCGTGGTTCCATGGTGTTTATACTTGCGTGCTATTGTTTGTACAGATGAACGTGGTACCTTCAGGCGTTTGGAATATGCTCTCAAGGATGAACCAGAATTGTGGAGGTCTACAATTTTTTTTCTGAAGTCTTGGCTGATTTCTTTTGATTTTCCCATGGTGTCAAGCAAAGAGGCACTGAGTTTGAAGGTAGGCCTTGAAATACATCCACAGGTACACCTCCAATTGACTCAAATGATGTCAATTAGCCTATCAGAAGCTTCTAAAGCCATGACATAATTTTCTGGAATTTTCCAAGCTGTTTAAAGGCACAGTCAACTTAGTGTATGTAAACTTCTGACCCACTGGAATTGTGATACAATGAATTATAAGTGAAATAATCTGTCTGTAAACAATTGTGGAAAAATTACTTGTGTCATGCACAAAGTAATGTCCTAACCGACTTGCCAAAACTATAGTTTGTTAACAAGAAATTTGTGTAGAGGTTGAAAAACGAGTTTTAATGACTCCAACCTAAGTGTATGTAAACTTCCGACTTCAACTGTATATCTCTGAACCCACCGAGGGGCCATACACCTTGACACTCTTTGTTTAGGGTTGAACATGTCTATAGTACCTTTCTAGAGACAAAATCATAGTGTGTGCAAGAGGGGGAATGAAAGAGGGGGACTATTCTAAAATGTATAATAGTTATAATAGTATTCTAAAAATGAACTGATTCAAAGGAACGAGTGGCGCTGAAGATATAGCGTCCAATCCCTCGTCCCAGTAGGGGAGTATCAGGGTTGTAGTAAGTCAGGTTGGAATAGGAACGAGTGGCGCTGAAGATATAACTGCCATAACCCTCTGTAGATTGTCATCTCCCAGGCTGCCCAGGTTGGAGGAGCTGTGGTGGTGGGAGGAGCTGAGGTGGTGGTGGTGGGTGGTTGGAGGAGCTGAGGTGGTGGTGGTGGTTGGAGGAGCTGAGGTGGTGGTGGTGGTGGTTGGATTAGCTGAGGTGGTGGTTGGAGGAGCTGAGGTGGTGGTAGGAGGAGCTGAGGTGGTGGTGGTGGTTGGAGGAGCTGATGTGGTGGCTTGAGAGCTGATGGTGGTTGAATTTGGGGCGAACAAATCCCTTACTGCTGTCAGATTGGCCCTCTGCATTGCCAGGGAACCCGAGACGAACAATTGTAGAGGTGACTGCCGTTGTTCAGTCCTCAGCCCATGGTGGTTCCACTGACTGGCAAACACAGCAAGATCTCTGTTCACCTGTGGCAGGAACACAAAGTGCAATGCCCACAGGTGCACCTCATTGTTGATGTCGATTATCTGCTCCGTCTCCAAGATGGTGAACAGGTCATGGTAAACACTGGGGACTCCATGCCAGACATCCCCCCACAGCCAATCTATCCTCTGGTTGTGAGTGCTCCTTCCCCTGAGGGCACTTCCCCTCTCACCACCCCTGAACTGCTCCATGAAGGCACAGGTTGTTTTCACCACGCTGGTCACATCTCACCTGGGATGGTACTCCGTAGCTGGTGATGGCTGCTTCGAATGACTCCATGACTGTGGCAGTCCTGTTGTTGTCAGAGGCCTTCAGAAACACAACAAATCTGCTGTAACCATCCACAGCACCATGGATAGCAATCCTCCACCTAAAAATCAAGATACATTTGTTTTACAAAACCTTTTTTTTTCCTCTTATAGTGACCCCATTCTGTTTTTATTATTGATAACATTATTACAGTTAGTGCCTTGAGATGAGGCAGTCATTCAAAAATCCCATTAACCTCTACAGGTACTGGGGCAGTATTCGGAAGTTTGGAGAGTCTGGCGTGCCCAAAGTAAAATGCCTGCCACTCAGGCCCAGAAACTAGGATATGCACATAATTAGTACTATTGGATAGAAAACACTCTGAAGTTTCTAAAATAATGTCTGAGTATAACCAAACTGATATGGCAGGCAAGAACCCGAGGAATTTCTGTCCGGAAAAACGTTTTTTTGGGACATGCCTTTTTTCTAATGGCTGTCTATGGGATTTGCTGTAAAATAGGACCCAGGTTGCAGTACCTATGGCTTCCACTAGATGTCAACAGTCTTTAGACAAGGTTTCATGCGCTTACCTTGAATAACAACCTTACAGAAGAAGAATATGTAAGTGGATGGAGGAAGTGGCTTTTGTTTTTTGAGCGTGAGACTGTAAGCGCGCTCCTCGGGATTTTCCTTTTCCTTAAGTAGTTTTAAACACTTATTGCACAGTGTGAGTCCATGCAACTTATTATGTCACCTTTTTATTCCTGAAATTTTTTCTTTTCATTTTTTAAATAATTTGTAAAAAACATTTAAAAACATAATTCCACTTTGACATCATGGGGTATTGTGTGTAGGCCAGTGACAAAGTCTCAATTTAATCCATTTTAAATTCAGGTTGTACCAAAACAAATGTGGAAAAAGTCGAGAGATGTAAATATTTTCTGAAGGGAATGTATACCCAGAAATGGGGCCACAATTCTTTCATGACCATATAAGCAGATAAAGCATACATTTTTTCCGATGTTAAGATTATAAAAACGTGTATTATTCAGGAGGCCTAAGCAGGCACTCAATGTTAGTATCTCTGATGGCCTTGAGATAGAAGCTGTTTTTCAGTCTCTCGGTCCCAGCTTTGATGCACCTGTACTGACCTCACCTTCTGGATGACAGCGGGGTGAACAGTCAGTGGATTGGGTGGTTGTTGTCCTTGATGATCTTTTTGGCCTTCCTGTGACATCGGGTGGTGTAGGTGTCCTGGAGGGCAGGTAGTTTACCCCCGGTGATGCGATGTGCAGACCTCACTACCCTCTGGAGAGCCTTACGGTTGTGGGCGGAGCAGTTGCCGTACCAGGCGGTGATGCAGCCCGACAGGATGCTCTCGATTGTGCATCTGTAGAAGTTTGTGAGTGTTTTTGGTGACAAGCCAAATTTCTTCAGCCTCCTGAGGTTGAAGAGGCTTTTGCGACTTCTTCACCACGCTGTCTGTGTGGGTGGACCATTTCAGTTTGTCCGTGATGTGTATGCCGAGGAATTTAAAACTTTCCACCTTCTCCTCTACTGTCCCGTCGATGTGGATAGATTATAACTTTAGATTATGAACAATTAACGTTAGCCAGCTATCTTGAGTTCAGTTTAATATCAATGGCAGGCAGATCTAACATTAGCTAGCTAACGCCGTTGGTAGTTAGGTAACATTAGCGTTATATTATGTAGCTACTTTTTTTTGCAGCCGTTACACCACTCACTCTCAACTGCTACGTTAGCTAGCTAGCTAACATTAAGATAACGTTACCTATTGATGGTTGAAGTCCATCTCTTCTGTCCGTGAGCAGCAGTCTGGTGCAATCACAGATGGTAGATTTACAATTTTCGAGAAATTGGGCAGCCATTGTTAACTAGCAAGCTAATTTTACCTCAGAAGAACAGTAAGTTGAGTTTAAGTCTTTCATCAGTACCTGAGAATTGGGAGGAGTCCAAACGACCTTTATGCAATCGAGGATAAATCAGTAACAAAAGCTATGACTCATAGCATACGTATAGGTGAATCGCAGTGACATATAACAAAAGAGTGACTGTAATAAATGTGTAATAAGTATGTAAAGATTTATGAACGTGTTAAATTATTATGTGACGTGCAGTCATATTCAGGTCCTGATTGGTCAACAAGCTTAATTGACTCGTCAAATAGTATCTTTTTTGACACATAAAGACCCAAACGGCGTTCCATATGTCACGTAACACCTGTTCTTTTTGGATTAAATTAGATTTAATTTGAATAACATTGGGGTGGCAGGTAGCCTAGTGGTTAGAGCGTTGGGCCAGTAACCGAAAGGTTGCTGGATCGAATCCTGAGCTGACAAGGTAAAAATCTGTCATCCTGCCCCTGAACAAGGCAGTTAACCCACTGTTCCCCTGTAGGCCGTCATTGTAAATAAGAATTTGTTCTTAACGGTCTTGCTTAGATAAATAAAGGTTATTTAAACATGATGGTTAGAATTGCAAGAATAACATATACATTATTAAAACTCACCCTTTGAAGAGTGCCAGATATCAAACTCATGGGGAATGTCGCTGTATTCCACCACCATCGTCAGTAGTTGTGGTCAGTAGACTGAAGGGAATCGGTCAGTGGGGAAGCACTCGTTTTGACACCACAGTCTAACAACTTTTCCATGCCATTCTTGAACCCAAGCAAGAATGGAGACTAAACTTGAATTTTTTTACCTTTATTTAACTAGGCAAGTCAGTTAAGAACAAATTCTTATTTTCAATGATGGCCTAGGAACAGTGGGTTAACTGCCTTGTTCAGGGGTAGAACGACAGATTTTTCAGCTCAGAGATTCGATCTTGCAACCTTTCAGTTACTAGTCCAACGCTTTAACCACTAGGCTACCTGCCGCTATGATCTGTAGTTGTGTTGTTGTGGTCAGTAGTTGTGCTGCAGTTTTTGTCATTAGTTGTGGAAAGTATTTGTGAGGTTTTGGTCATTAGTTGTGGTCAGGAGTTGTGTTTAGTAGTTGTGATCAGTAGTTGTGTTGTTGTGGTCAGTAGTTGTGTGGTTGTGGTCAGTAGTTATGTGGCCAGTGGTTGTTGTCAGTAGTTTAGTGGTTCTTGTCAGTAGTTGTGGTCAGTGGTTGTGGTCAGTAAGATGTGTGGTTGTAGTCAGTAGTTGTGCTCTAGTCAGTCTTCTTGTTGGTACGTGGTTGTGTTCAGTAGCTGTGGTCAGTTTGTATTGTCAGTAGTTGTGGTCAGTAGTTGAAGTCAGGAGTTGTGTTCTGTAGTTGTGTGGTTGTGGTCAGTAGTTGTGGTCAGTAGTTGTGTGGTCAGTAAAATGTGTGGTTGTGGTCACTAGTTGTGTTGTAGTCAGTATTATTGTTGTTTAGTAGTTGTTTGGTCAGTGGTTGTGTGCAGTAGTTTTGGTCAGTAGTTCTGTTGTGGTCAGGAGTTGTGTTCTGTAGTTGTGGTCAGTAGTTGAGATCTATAGTTGTGTTGTTGTGGTCAGTAGTTGTAGTCAGTAGTTATGTGGCCAGTGGTTCTTGTCAGTAGTTGTGGTCAGTGGTTGTGGTCGGTAGTTGTGTGGTCAGTAAGAAGTGTGGTTGTGGTCAGTAGTTGTGCTGTAGTCAGTATTCTTGTTGGTCAGTGGTTGTGTTCAGTAGTTTTTGGTCAGTTTGTGTTGTCGGTAGTTGTGGTCAGTAGTTGAAGTCAGGAGTTGTGTTCTGTAGTTGTGGTCAGTATTTCTGTGGTTGTGGTCACTAGTTGTGTTGTAGTCAGTATTCTTGTTGTTCAGTAGTTGTTTGGTCAGTGGTTGTGTTCAGTAGTTTTGGTCAGTAGTTCTGTTGTTGTAGTCAGTAGTTGCGGTCAGTCGTTTTGGTCAGTAGTTTTGTTGTTGTGGTCAGGAGTTGTGTTCTGTAGTTGTGGTCAGTAGTTGTGTGTATTTGTGGTCAGTAATTGTGGCCAGATGTGTGATTAGTAATTGTTTGGTTGTGGTCAGTAGATCTGACCACATTGGTCATTGGGATTTGCAGTTGTTGTTGTTGGTAAATAATGAATCCGCTAGCTTCTAAGATGAATTACTCAGCTATAAAGAGAACAGTTACTGAAACAGCTCTAACTAGTGATTGGTAGAAGCTATTCCTAATCCATTTTTGGATTTGAAAAGCAGAGAAGTAGATGAAGATTTAATACACCCAACATTTTTGTCTGACTTGTTAGGGAAGTGGTCAAAATGGCAGTTGTTTGGAAAAGGTTTGGGAAATATGTGTTAATGCAGTTACTAAAACAGCTGTATCGTTAGAACCGTAGAATATATTTTGGTTCCGTTTCCAGATTTGAATAGCGGAGAAATAGACGAAGATGTCATACTCTAACTTTTTGTCTAAGTTCTTAGAAAAGTGGTCAAAGTAGCTGACTTTTATCAAAAGTTGAATTGTTGTATTTACAGTGAATTGAATGTTAGAATTGATGATGTCACAATTGGGAGCTTTAAAATGTTGAGGAAATCTGTATTTCTTTATTTAATTTTCAATCAATTTGCTAACATTTCTAAAAACAAGTATTGTGTGTATATGGGGAGAAAAAAATATTGAATAAAGATTTTATTCAGGCTGTAACACAACAAAATGTGTAATAATGGGTATGGATACTTTCTGAAGGCACTGTATTTCATTTCAAAGTTTGAAAATTGATGTAGCAATTGCAGATTGCCCTGTTAGACACACTGTAATGTGTAGTATTACTGTTCCCTTAAAGCCACAATAAATGTGAACATACTATTCCCTTAGTCCCTCTCTGTAAGATACAAATCAGTTAGCCACCAATGCAAATAAACAATGGAGAAAAAAGAAGATAGGACTTGATTATCTATAGTGCTTGAGGAATGACACACACACACGCACGCACGCGCACACACACACACACACAGTTTTAAAGGATAATTGAATCACAGAATATTTACATTCAAGAATTCCTTATTTTCACTCTGTCATTTGGTTAGTATTGTGGCATAACTACAATGTTGTTGATCCATCCTCTGTTTTTTCATGTCACAACCAACTCTGTAACTATTTAAAAATCACCATTGGCCTCATGTGAAATCCCTGAGCGGTTTCTTTCTTCTCTGGCAACTGAGTTATGAAGGATGCCTGTACCTTTGTAGTGACTTGGTGTATTGATACACCATCAAAAGCCTAATTAATATCTTCACCATGCTCAAAGGGATATTCAGCATCTGCCTTTTATTTATTTTTTACACATCTACCAATCACTGCGCTTCTTTGCAAGGCATTGAAAAACCTCCCTTGTCTTTTTGGTTGAATCTGTGCTTGAAATTCACTAATCGATTGAGGGACCTTACAGATAAATTGTATGTGTGGGGTACAGAGAGGGGGTAGTTATTCAAAAATCATGTTAACCACTATTATTGAACACGGAATGAGTCCATGCAACTTATTATGCGATTTGTTATGCACATTTTACTCCTGAACTTATTTAGGCTTGCCATAACAAAGGGGTTGAATACTTATTGACTGAACACATTTCAGCTTTAAAATGTTGTATTAATGTCAAAATTGTTCGATGAACAAAGTTCTACTTTGACATTAAGGGGTATTGAGTGTAGGTTAGTAACACCAAATCTCAATTAAATTTTAAATGCAGACTGTATCACAACTAAATGTGGAAAAAGTAAATTGGTGTAAATACTTTCTGAAAGCAATGTATGTCTTTGCTCATACGGTTTTAATTTCCCTAACTTCTTAAAAAGAAAATCCTGGGAGCATTGGAAAGGCTTCTTTCCTGTGTGTATCATTTTATGTTCTTTCAGGTTCCCTAACCGGGTAAAAGTTTTTCCACATTGACAGCATTGGTATGGCTTCTTCCCTGTGTTTATGCGTGTGTTCTTTGAGTTGCTTTAAAGAGAGTGTAGCACTTATTTCTCAGTGCCAGAAACGCATATAATAGTAACTTAGCACTCCAAGAAAACATTCCCAAATTACAAATTCTTAAATCAATTGTTATAATATTATGTTGTTCTAAAAGTCGTGTTTTAGGTTATCTCCAAATCTGCTCTAATTTCGGAAAAAGAAATCCCACAACACCCAGCGGTCAGTGTCACACCAGCAGAGACCGAGCACTATCATGGGCTTCAGTGAGCATGGAAGTCCACAGGGTTAGCTAGCATGCTTCCTCTATGCTAATGTTAGCCAGCGATAGCGCATTTAGCTCATGTCTTCAATCTAAATAACACTGATAAACTAACCAAAAGTAAACATATCTGCCAGCTGTTGGTAGCTAACTGCTGATGCTGTTATACTGTAGATAGGCTTGTACTATGGGAAAGAGTAATTTTGTCCGCGATGGAGGTCACTGTTACTATTTAGAGCAAGTTTTCAAGTTGTTTGTCGGGGCTGCGTGTTGCGGTAATTCGTCCACTCTGTGGCTCCGGGGGAGTTTTCTATACAGCCTCCAGAGTGTGGGCTAAACTGAAATGCGACGCTTCGGCCACGGATCCGATCATGGATCTCGTGGCATTTCGGAGAAGCCCCAGAGACGTGCTTCTTTGGAGGGGTGGAGTGTGGATTTTGCTCAGTGGAAAAGTTCATAGGATCAATGATGTCACAGTTGCTTCTTGTTGAAGAGGCAGCTGTTAATGTTAGCTTGCTATAGCTAGCCACCCTTTTCCTGTTTCTGAATGAATTTGTGGCCATTTCTTTCTAGATAGCAAAATAAGTTAGCTATATTTTGTTTGTGTACTGCCATATGTCGATAACATAGCTTTTGCCACTGGTATGGGCTAGTAAATATGCTAAATCTAGCCTGCTAGACGGCAAGCTAAAACCGGGGAGAGTGGGAGGAGAGAATTAACTTTGTTTCATCTGCTGCTGGCTTGCTAATGTTCACTAAAATACATATTTCCACATGTAATTGATGAAATTAGATTTTTATTCTTTAAAGATTGTAATTGTGTCAATATGTACAATTGTACAATAGTAAACAAAAAATATATAATTCAAGTTAGAACCTATGTATATTAGTTAATATACAGCACCAACTAGATAAATATATTTTAGGGTCCATTATCTTCTACCTGGACTTTAACTGGGTAAAACGCTTTCCACAGTGGGAGCAGTGGTAGGGCTTTCTCCTGTGTGTATTCGCTTATGTTCTTTCAGGTTCCCTAACTGTTTAAAACTTCTTCCACACAGGAAGCATTTGGCTTCTCTCCTGAGTGAACACTGTGAGCAATGGTAAGGCTTCTTTCATGGTATTCCAGGTGCTTTAACCAAAAAAAAAATATTTCCACAGTGGGAAGATTGGTAAGGCTTTACTCCTGTGTGTCTTCTTATGCTCTTTGAGATGGCATGACTGTCTTTCCACACAGAAAGCAGTGGTGTTGTCTCGCTGGTTTGGGCATCTCTGGGTCTGGTTCCCCTGAAGGACTCTTCCTGCTGTCAGTGAGAATCTAGTCTTTCTCCTGCAAAAGAGTCTTAGTTAAACAGAGAGACCTGGGTGCATATTCACAAAGTGTCTCAGAGTAGGAATGCTGATCTGGGATCTGTCCATACAATTTAATACATTCTGATACAGGCCCTGAATGAAACCTCCACATGATAAAACTGTCTTCCTCTGAGGTTTAATCCAGACTAAATCACTCAATATCCTGGAGGTCTGTTTTCATTATTACATTTTTTTTTACATTTAATCCAGAACAAAATTATATTTTGTTGTCCTAATTGTGTCCTCGTCATCATTTCAAAATATATGAAAGGCAAGATTTCAAAATTGAATATCACAAAATATTTATTGAATGTTGTGCTCTCTGGTTTCTAGGGATGGTAATGTATCCATTAAAACTATAACAAAAATTCATGAAATTCCATATGAATTCACTTCAATGCAAGTGGTTTACATCGTGCTCCCACGGAGAGAGAAATTGTATCATTTATGCTTCTGCTGCTCTTGCTTTTCACAAAAGTGGCACGTGTAGCTTGTTGTTGTTGTCCTCCAATCACAAGTTATCAAACTGGCACTAGGCTACAGTCATAGAGCCTCCTTGTGGCAAGTTATTTGGAGATATCTAGGCTAATCAATGGAAGAGTTAAATGAGAAGGACAGGCTAAAACACCAAGAGCCAACAGGTAGACTTCTACTTAATCTGAATGGAGTTGTTGTTATTTACTGTAGGAAGAGGAGAAAGCACACAGTTAAAGTTATGTACTCTCAATTTGCATAGCTAACGTTAGCTAGATAGCTTAACTAGCTTCTCTCGGTTTGATGCAGCCAAGACAGGTAGTATGCAATCAGATAAGATGAATAATAATAAATTAGCCCACCAGCGCCAGTCGACTTGGTTGCCATCTCTCTCCCCCTACCTGCTCCCCTCGTCACTCGCAGAAGCACACACTTCATGTTGATGATAGGGACCTGTTAGTGGTAGTTTTGCGATAACTGCACAGTGATTTGAATTTTGTGAAGAAAAAACAGCTTTTCTGTTAGGGATTTTTTCTTAACGTTAATGATCCCAATTTCGTTTGAACGTTTTAACATTCACACCCCAAGTATCCGCACATAGTGACTTCCCTGCACATGAAGGATGACACGCTGCACCACCTGCTCCCTCTTCTCTTGATACTCCTAAACTTTCCGTGCTCCCCCTCTTCTTTCTGGTCTGGGTTCGCCATGCTGTGCAAAGTATTGCGCTATGCGGGACACACGGTCTTTGCTACAAAGACAGAAAAAAAATAACAATGTTAAAAACATGACCTGTTATTACAAAAGTTAAATACATTGCAGTCTCTCTCTCACACACTCACTCACACACACACGTAGGCCAGCCCAAGCCCTGACCTCTCTTTTGTCAACACTCTATGCAAAAGGTTTTATTGTCTTCTCAGGAATTCAGCCTTCTGTGTTGCTTTCCACATCTGCCATTCTATCACACATCTGTGAAGCAGTAGGTGCTTCTGTTTTTACATATTGTAAGTCTAATATCTGATTGGAGGTTAACTCAACAGTAATGGTATTCGTCAAAAACTCAGATTTTGAAACTAAACAACTCATATGTTCATTCTCATTCATTGTCTCTTTCTCTTTGTTCCTGACCTGCTGTGGTGAGATATACACTGTCTTTCTACATCTCTCTCTCTCCCAATAGTTATGGGGCATGGCACAAGCCATGGTTTCTTTGTCTCGCTTTAATAATGCTTAGATACTTAAAGGACCCTTTCAGATGAAGTTGCTGCCACTATTTCAACTTAATTCCTGTCCTAGCGCGGAAATGCTGGTTTAGTTCCACCCTCCGAACACCGACGTATGGCTCCTCATAAATATTGATTAATTGGGCTTGCACATCTCCACTTTCCTCCGTGTGCACAGCCCATACGGTCTCTGCCACAGCCCAGACTCCGCAAATTGTAAACAAACCAGGGTCAGGGTAGCTTCGCTAATCGCTATGGAGCACAGGACAGCTAGCTAGGACATGGTGGATGACCATCCACTATCTACCTCCCTTTTCTGCAACGGAATTCAATGATCAAGGATGAATAGAGTTTAGCAGTAATACTGGAGTTTTACCGGCGAAGCTAACCTACTCCTTGGACCAATAAAGCTACCAGTAAGTATTAGCAACTGTGGATAAATGTTTCCAATGTTGTTTCAAGCATAAGAGTACCTGTAACTATGCTAACCTAATTATCTTAAGAGTAAAGGTTAGGTAGTCAGTAGCTAGCTACTCAAAATGTAGCTAACTAGCTAGCTACTTGGCTAGCCAACTAAACCACAGCTGGAACGACCTAGCTGTAATGTTTACAATTATCCCCACTAGCTGGCTTCTAGATGATCAGTATAACAGTTGACCTAAAACTTTTTGTAGGGAGCCAGGAAAAGCAACTATTGCCTGTATCAGTGATGGACAGTAGTAAGAAGGTGGACCAATACTTTTAAAGCAATATAGCTGGCTACTAATAAATATCCCAACTAAGCCGGTTAGAATAAGGCTGTCACTTGGTCAAATCATAAATCTTACTCTGTACCAAATGCATTGCTTATCAATAAACATACATATCATGAAATTATTTTATGCTCCTTATTATTTACATAGTATTATCAAACTTCATCCAGATATTACACTGTTGATGTGTATGGAGTACAAATTACAAGTTAGCTTGTATTCTGCGAACAATAACACCAGTGCCAACCTTGAAAATGTTTGATGAGCACCACTTCAATGCGGTGGTGGCATCCCCAACCCCCACAACGGCACGCGTGCAACACCCACACTGCTCAAATAATAGGCAAATTAACTTTTTTAGCCTAATAAAGATGTTGGCAGAAGGGAAAATGTTAATGGGAAAATCAAAAGAAATCAGCCAAGACCTCATAAAAACAATTGTAGACCTCCACAAGTCTGGTTCATCCTTGGGAGAAATTTCCAAACGCCTGAAGGTACCACGTTCATCTGTACAAACAAAAGTACGCAAGTATAAACACCATGGGACCATGCAGCCGTCATACCGCTCAGGAAGGAGACGCATTCTGTCTCCTAGAGCTGAACGTACTTTGGTGCGAAAAGTGCAAATCAATCCCAGAACAACAGCAAAGGACCTTGTGAAGATACTGGAGGAAACAGGAACAAAGTATCTATATCCACAGTAAAATTAGTTCTATATCAACATAACCTGAAAAACCGCTCAGCAACGGAAGAAGCCACTGCTCCAAAACCGCCATAAAAAAGACAGACTACGGTTTGCAACTGCACATGGGGACAAAGATCGTACTTTTTGGAGAAATGTCCTCTGGTCTGATGAAACAAAAATAGAACTGTTTGGCCATAATGACCATCGTTATGTTTGGAGGAAAAAGGGGGAGGCTTGCTAGCCAAGGACACCATCCCAACCATGAAGCATGGGGGTGACAGCATCATGTTGTGGGGTGCTTTGCTGCAGGAGGGACTGGTGCACTTCACAAAATAGATGGCATCATGAGCAAGGAAAATGATGTGGATATATTGAAGCAACATCTCAAGACATCAGTCAGGAAGTTAAAGCTTGGTCGCAAATGGGTCTTCCAAATGGACAATGACCCCAAGCATACTTCCAAAGTTGTGGAAAAATGGCTTAAGGACAACAAAATCAAGGTAATGGAGTGGCCATCACAAAGCCCTGACCTCAATCCTATAGAAAATGTGTGGGCAGAACGGAAAAAGCGTGTGTGAGCAAGGAGGCCTACAAACCTGACTCAGTTACACCAGCTCTGTCAGGAGGAACGGGCCAAAATTCACCCAACTTATTGTGGGAAGCTTGTGGAAGGCTACCCGAAACGTTTGACCCAAGTTAAACAATTTAAAGGTAATGCTACCAAACACTAATTGAGTGTATGTAAACTTCTGACTCACTGGGAATGTGATGAAAGAAATAAAAGCTGAAATAAATCATTCTCTCTACTATTATTATGACATTTCACATTCTTAAAATAAAGTGGTGATCCTAACTGACCTAAGACAGGGAATCTTTACTATAATTAAATGTCAGGAATTGTGAAAAACTGAGTTTAAATGTATTTGGCTAAGGTGTATGTAAACTTCCGACTTCAACTGTAACTAGAAATATGTTTAAAATGTACAATCAGGGCTCTCCCTATGATTTTCTGACAAGGTGGTGCTTATGTAGGCCTAAGGTTGGGTAGGGGAGAGGTTTGGAGGGGGTCTGTCAACTTCCCCCTCAGGAAGTTGGAGCATTTAGATTTTTTTTTTAAACCTGTAACTGCCATTTCCTAAAACCTAGCCTTAAATTATATCAAATAATGTAGCCAACACAGAAGTCTTGTGTTTGATCCTAAATGAAATGGAGGTGGTCTCAATGACAATTTAGTAGTAATGATCATTCTAATTAATAGGTGTCTTTATGTGGATAGTCTAGTAAAAATGTAAACTGGCTTCTTAATTATGTTAGATAATTCAATTACTGGATGCAACGTAGTAGTCTAGTTTACTGTAGGCTATTTGGAATATGAAACAACTGAACTAGCCCTATATGAGCTTGTTTCAGATCTCCATCTCTGACCTAATCCATCAAATAGTGGCGGGTATGTGGTCTCCAGTTTGTTCCGTGTCCAATGAAGATCTTTGAGAGCATTTTTGGTGTCAACTTGGGGTGGGATGTACACAGCAATGGCGATAATTCCTGAGAACTCTCTCAAAAAGTAAAAAGGGCAACATTTTATGACCAAGTATTCCATGTCGGGAGAGTAGAAGCTCACAAGTTCCTGTATGTTTCCCCCGTCGCACCACATGTTGTTTGTCATAAAACAGACCCCTCCTACTTTATCTTGCCAGAGAGAGAGAGCTTCCTTTCCACTTGGAAAAACTGTAAAAACCCGCTGGTTGTATATAATCCATTTGGTTGTATGAAGTAATGCACAAAACAAACTGAGTAAGAAAATTTGAGAACAACACTAGAAAAAGTAGTAGCTTTTAGTAGTAGCTTGAGGTGAGATGCCATCCGTCGATGCCATCCGTCGGTGCCACCTTTGTGCAAGTTCTCTCACTTAAAAAGATGAGAGGCCTGTAATTTTCATCATAGGTACACTTCAACTATGACAGACAAAATGAGGAAATAAAATCCAGAAAATCACATTGTAGGATTTTTTATGAATTTATTTGCAAATTATGGTGGAAAATAAGTATTTGGTCACATACAAACAAGCAAGATTTCTGGCTCTCACAGACCTGTAACTTCTTCTTTAAGAGGCTCCTCTGTCCTCCACTCGTTACCTGTATTAATGGCACCTGTTTGAACTTGTTATCAGTATAAAAGACACCGGTCCACAACCTCAAACAGTCACACTCCAAACTCCACTATGGCCAAGACCAAAGAGCTGTCAAAGGACACCAGAAACAAAATTGTAGACCTGCACCAGGTTGGGAAGACTGAATCTGCAATAGGTAAGCAGCTTGGTTTGAAGAAATCAACTGTGGGAGCAATTATTAGGAAATGGAAGACATACAAGACCACTGATAATCTTCCTCGATCTGGGGCTCCACGCAAGATCTCACCCCGTGGGGTCAAAATGATCACAAGAACGGTGAGCAAAAATCCCAGAACCACACGGGGGGACCTAGTGAATGACCTGCAGAGAGCTGGGACCAAAGTAACAAAGCCTACCATCAGTAACACACTACGCCGCCAGGGACTCAAATCCTGCAGTGCCAGACGTGTCCCCCTGCTTAAGCCAGTACATGTTCAGGCCCGTCTGAAGTTTGCTAGAGAGCATTTGGATGATCCAGATGAGGATTGGGAGAATGTCATATGGTCAGATGAAACCAAAATAGAACTTTTTGGTAAAAACTCAACTCGTCGTGTTTGGAGGACAAAGAATG
Organism: Hucho hucho; assembly: GCA_003317085.1. Lineage (NCBI taxonomy): Eukaryota > Metazoa > Chordata > Actinopteri > Salmoniformes > Salmonidae > Hucho > Hucho hucho. The sequence continues at coordinate 197,790 of QNTS01000863.1, forward strand.
CTGAGTTGCATCCAAAGAACACCATACCTACTGTGAAGCATGGGGGTGGAAACATCATGCTTTGGGGCTGTTTTTCTGCAAAGGGACCAGGACGACTGATCCGTGTAAAGGAAAGAATGAATGGGGCCATGTATCGTGAGATTTTGAGTGAAAACCTCCTTCCATCAGCAAGGGCATTGAAGATGAAACGTGGCTGGGTCTTTCAGCATGACAATGATCCCAAACACACCGCCCGGGCAACGAAGGAGTGGCTTCGTAAGAAGCATTTCAAGGTCCTGGAGTGGCCTAGCCAGTCTCCAGATCTCAACCCCATAGAAAATCTTTGGAGGGAGTTGAAAGTCCGTGTTGCCCAGCGACAGCCCCAAAACATCACTGCTCTAGAGGAGATCTGCATGGAGGAATGGGCCAAAATACCAGCAACAGTGTGTGAAAACCTTGTGAAGACTTACAGAAAACGTTTGACCTCTGTCATTGCCAACAAAGGGTATATAACAAAGTATTGAGATAAACTTTTGTTATTGACCAAATACTTATTTTCCACCATAATTTGCAAATAAATAAAT
>QNTS01000863.1:199827-225132 GCA_003317085.1 Hucho hucho
AAAAAAATCCAGAAAAACGCATGTGAAAAATTTTATATAAATTGATTTGCATTTTAATGAGGGAAATAAGTATTTGACCCCCTCTCAATCAGAAAGATTTCTGGCTCACAGGTGTCTTTTATACAGGTAATGAGCTGAGATTAGGAGCACACTCTTAAAGGGAGTGCTCCTAATCTCATTTTGTTACCTGTATAAAAGACACCTGTCCACAGAAGCAATCAATCAATCAGATTCCAAACTCTCCACCATGGCCAAGACCAAAGAGCTCTCCAAGGATGTCAGGGACAAGATTGTAGACCTACACAAGGCTGGAATGGGCTACAAGACCATCGCCAAGCAGCTTGGTGAGAAGGTGACAACAGTTGGTGCGATTATTCGCAAATGGAAGAAACACAAAAGAACTGTCAATCTCCCTCGGCCTGGGGCTCCATGCAAGATCTCACTTCGTGGAGTTGCAATGACCATGAGAACGGTGAGGAATCAGCCCAGAACTACACGGGAGGATCTTGTCAATGATCTCAAGGCAGCTGGGACCATAGTCACCAAGAAAACAATTAGTAACACACTACGCCGTGAAGGACTGAAATCCTGCAGCGCCCGCAAGGTCCCCCTGCTCAAGAAAGCACATATACATGCCCTTCTGAAGTTTGCCAATGAACATCTGAATTATTCAGAGGACAACTGGGTGAAAGTGTTGTGGTCAGATGAGAGCAAAATGGAGCTCTTTGGCATCAACTCAACTCACCATGTTTGGAGGAGGAGGATTGCTGCCTATAACCCCAAGAACACCATCCCCACCGTCAAACATGGAGGTGGAAACATTATGCTTTGGGGGTGTTTTTTTGCTAAGGGGACAGGACAACTTCACCGCATCAAAGGGACGATGGACGGGGCCATGTACCGTCAAATCTTGGGTGAGAACCTCCTTCCCTCAGCCAGGGCATTGAAAATGGGTCGTGGATGGGTATTCCAGCATGACAATGACCCAAAACATACGGCCAAGGCAACAAAGGAGTGGCTCATTAAGGTCCTGGAGTGGCCTAGCCAGTCTCCAGACCTTAATCCCATAGAAAATCTGTGGAGGGAGCTGAAGGTTCGAGTTGCCAAACGTCAGCCTCGAAACCTTAATGACAAAGAGGAGTGGGACAAAATCCCTCCTGAGATGTGTGCAAACCTGGTGGCCAACTACAAGAAACATCTGACCTCTGTGATTGCCAACAAGGGTTTTGCCACCAAGTACTAAGTCATGTTTTGCAGAGGGGTCAAATACTTATTTCCCTCATTAAAATGCTAATCAATTTGTAAAATTTTTCACGTGTTTTTCTGTTGTTATTCTGTCTCTTACTGTTCAAATAAACCTACCATTAAAATTATAGACTGATCATTTCTTTGTCAGTGGGCAAACGTACAAAATCAGCAGCGGATCAAATACTTTTTTCCCCTCACTGTGTGTGTGTGTGTGTATATATATATATATATTGCAGGAAATAATAAAGGAAAATGTATTTTAAAAAGGTGTGTGTGTGTGTGTGTGTGTGTGTGTGTGTGTGTGTGTGTGTGTGTGTGTATATACACACACACACACACACACACACACACATCTTTTTAAAATACATTTTCCTTTATTATTTCCTGCAAACCCTACCACCCCTCCCTTAATTGGAGTAAACTAATAAAAAACATTACTTAGGCTTCCACTTCCAGCTTATACATACTATATACACTACCGTTCAAAAGTTTGGGGTCACTTAGAAATGTCCTTGTGTTTGAAAGAAAGGCATTTTTTTTGTCCATTAAAATATCATCAAATTGATAAGAAATACAGTGTAGACATTGTTAATGTTGTAAATAACTTTTGTGTTAGCTAATCCAAGTTAATAATTTTAAAAGTCTAATTGATAATTAGGAAACCCTATTGCAATTATGTTAGCACAGCTGAAAACTGTAGTTCTGATTAAAGAACTACAGTTTCTTTAGACTAGTTGAGTATCTGGAGCATCAGCATTTGTGGATTCGATTACAGGCTCAAAATGGCCAGAAACAAAGACCTTTCTTCTGAAACTCGTCAGTCTATTCTTGGTCTGAGAAATGAACCAGAATAGAAAGAGGAGTGGGAGGCCGCGGTGCACAACTGAGCAAGAGGACAAGTACATTAGAATGTCTAGTTTGAGAAACAGATGTCTCACAAGTCCTCAACTGGCAGCTTCATTAAATAGTACCCGCAAAACACCAGTTTCAACGTCAACAGTGAAGAGGCGACTCCGGGATGCTGGCCTTCTAGGCAGAGTTGCCATATCTCAGACTGGCCAATAAAAATAAAAGATTAAGATAAAGAACACAGACACTGGACAGAGGTATGGCTTTTTCTTTGCAACTCTGCCTAGAAGGCCAGCATCCCGGAGTCGCCTCTTCACTGTTGACGTTGAGATTGGTGTTTTGCGGGTACTATTTGTCGTGTCTGGACTATCGTTAAATGTGAAGACTGTATATTATCAAATCAATTCTCTGTGTAATTTAATTACGCAATTAAACTAATCATGTAACTTTAATTAACTAGGAAGTTAACCCTAACCCATGGAAAAATGTTTAGTGTCAATTTCCCAAATATAACTCTTCAGATATTTGCATATCTTATCAAAACAGTCGCTCATTAATGAATTATTATTATTACCCTTGGATATCTGCACGAACCCTAGCCTAAATCATGAATCAGCGATATACAAATTGGCTTAATTATTTATTCACTAACTAAATAATCACACAGAATTACATAACAAACAGTAGATATTTGGGTTACTACATGATACAAAGAAAAAGTCCCTAGCAGACAAAGATGATATGACAGCTTGGTAGACAAAGGAAAGGGACTGAGAAAGAGCGGGAAAGACTAAATGGATTCACTACACACAGTTGATCATTATATTCATTGGAATGCTAATCCTTTGCACATGAACGGCCATTAATTCAAGAATAATTGCAATGTATATATTTACGCCCAAATATCGCGGTTGTCTTCTCTATTGGAATCGCCGGTCCGTCTGCTGGAGAGTCCATTCATCAGAGAGTCTCTGGTTAACTTCCCCAGAAGTCACAATGTCCTTCGTTGTTGTAGCTTCTCCGCGGCTCTGGATACGTCAGGCCTAAAGATGGTCGTTGCATAGGATAGATGTTTCGGCGGTTGTCTGTATTCTCATACTAGACTTACGTGATTTCTAGTTGCAGACTAAAAATTATATGTCTAAAATTTGCTCTTATTCTGTAGTGATCGATAGTCTCAGAGTTGAACCATTTCCAGCCGTGTAGCCAAAATTGCAGCTATATGGTCTATAGAATTGTAGCCATTCCAAGTGGGGACTGTGGCCCGGCGTTCTGACTTAATGTATATTTTGTAGGAAGTTGGTTTTACACTCTGTGGAAGAAGGGGCGGTTCTATGACGCCTAATGTGATGTCTGGGGTCACGGGATGTGGTCACTGACTAGTTAATCTTTATATGAAAATCCATACTCTCATTTAGAAGGTGAACAACTCATATCTTTTCACAAATAGTTTCATGTTTAATCACATATGTTTCACAATATTTAGATGTAAACCCGACAGCGAGGAAATGTACACTAAGAGATACAGTTATGTGTATTTCCTGTCCTTCATGAGATCACCAAATGAAACACACTCGTCATGACTGTCCCTTAAGTGTCCACGGACCATTCCCGTGGACACTTAGTAGAAACATTGTTTAATTATTCAAACTTTTGATGTCCAAGGGTCTCTCTGTGTTCCACAGTTTACATTCCAATCTCGAACGCTACAGAGCATAGGGGCAGCGTATTTTATGACCGACCATAAAACAGACGACTTCCCACTCTCCACCTCTATGAGAGAGAGCACACTAGAGCGGACGCCCCTGTAACCTGATCCTTCAGATCGTCACAGAAGAGTTATGACATATTTAATGAAGCTGCCAGTTGAGGACTTGTGAGGTGTCTGTTTCTCAAACTAGACACTCTAATGTACTTGTCCTCTTGCTCAGTTGTGCACCGGGGCCTCCCACTCCTCTTTCTATTCTGGTTAGAGCCAGTTTGCGCTGTTCTGTGTAGGGAGTAGTACACAGCATTGTACGAGATCTTCAGTTTCTTGGCAATTTCTCGCATGGAATAGCCTTCATTTCTCAGAACAAGAATAGACTGACGAGAAAGAAAGTAATTTGGTAGAGTGGCCATTTTGAGCCTGTAATCAAACCCACAAATGCTGATGCTCCAGGTACTCAACTAGTCTAAAGAAGGCCAGTTTTATTACTTCTTTAATCAGAACAACAGTTTTCAGCTGTGCTAACATAATTGCAAAATGGTTTTCTAATGATCAATTAGCCTTTTAAAAAGGTAAACTTGGATTAGCTAACACAATGTGCCATTGGAACACAGGACTGATGGTTGCTGATAATGGGCCTCTGTACGCCTATGTAGATATTTCATTTAAAAAATCTGCCGTTTCCAGCTACAATAGTAATTTACAACATTAACAATGTCTACACTGTATTTCAACTTTGTTATTTTAATGGACAAAAACATTTCTAAGTGACCCCAAACTTTTGAACGGTAGTGTACATTTTACGGACAATGTCGGCGCCATCTTAGTCATAAGGCCCTCTCCCGTTCTCCTTTCAGCAAATCTGACTACAACTCCATTTTGGTTCTCCCCGCTTGCAAACAACAACTCAAGAGGGAAGTTCCGGTGGTCAGGTCTGTACAACGCTGGTCCGACCAATCAGAATCCATGCTCCAAGACTGTTTTGATCACGTGGACTTGAATATGTTACGGGTCGTCTCTGGGGATAACATCAATGAATACGCCATCTCAGTCAAAAGATTCAGCAGTGATGGAGAGTGATGGAGTGCTGCATCAGATGACCTGGCCTCTACAATCACCCGATCTCAACCTAATTGAGATGGTTTGGGATGAGTTGGACCGCAGAGTGAAGGAAAAGCAGCCAACAAGTGCTCAGTATATGTGGGAACTCCTTCAAGACCATTGGAAAAGCATTCCTCATGAAGCTGGTTGAGAATGCCAAGAGTGTGCAAAGCTGTCATCAAGTCAAAGGGTGGCTACTTAGAAGAATATAAAATATATTTTGTTTAAACACTTTTTTGATTCCATGTGTTAATTCATAGTTTTGATGTATTCACTATTATTGTACAATGTAGAAAATAGTAAAAATAAAGACAAACCCTTGAATGAGTAGGTGAGTCCAAACTTTTGACTGGTACTGTATAAACAGTGCATTCGGAAAGGATTCAGTCCCCTTGACGTTTTCCAAATTTTGTTACGTTACAGCCTTATTCTAAAATGTGTAAAAAAAAAATCTACACACAATACCCCATAAACAGGTTACAATTTTTGCACATTTATTACAAAAAAAAAAACTGAAATACCTTATTTACATAAGTATTCAGACTCGAAATTCAGCTCAGGTGCATCCTGTTTCCATTGATCATCCTTGATGTTTCGACAACTTGATTGGATTCCATCTGTGGTCAATTTAATTGATTGGACAGGCACACACCTGTCTATATAAGGTTCCACAGCTGACAGTGCATGTCAGAGCTAAAACCAAGTCTTGATGTCGAAGGAATTGTCCGTAGCGCTCCGAGACAGGATTGTGTCGAGGCACAGTTCTGAGGAAGGGTACCAAAACATTTCTACTGCATTGAAGGTCCCCAAGAACACAGTGGCCTCCATCATTATTAAATGGAAGAAGTTTGGTACCACCAAGACGCTGGCCACCCCTCTAAATTCAGCAAATAGGGGGAGAAGGGTCTTGGTCAGGGAGGTGACTAAGAACCCGATGGTCACTCTGACAGAGCTCCAGAGTTCCTCTGTGGAGATGGGGGAAACTTCCAGAAGGACAACCATCTCTGCAGCACTCAACTAATCAAGCCTTTATGGTAGAGTGGACAGACGGTAGCACCTCCTCAGTTAAAAGACACATGACAGCCCGCTTGGAGTTTGCCAAAAGGCACCTAAATACTCTCAGACCATGAGAAACAAGATTCTCTGGTCTGATGAAACCAAGATTGAACTCTTTGGCCTGAATGCCAAACGTCACGAAAGGAGGAAACCTGGCACCATCGCTACGGTGAAGCATGGTGGTGGCAGCATCATGCTGTGGGGATGTTTTTCAGTGGCAGGGACTGGGAGACTAGTCAGGATCAAGGGAAAGATGAACGGAGCAAAGTACAGAGAGATCCTTGATGAAAACCTGCTCCAGAGCGCTCAGGACCTCAGACTGGGGCGAAGGTTCACCTTGCAATAGGACAACGACCCTAAGCACACAGCCAAGACAACGCAGGAGTGGCTTCAGGACAAGTCTCTGAATGTCCTTGAGTGGTCCAGCCAGAGCCCGGACTTGAACCCAATAGAATGTTTCTGGGGAGACCTGAAAATAGCTGTGCAACCTGACAGAGCTTGAGAGGATCTGCAAAGAAGAATTTGAGAAACTCCCCAAATACAGGTGAGCCAAGCTTGTAGCGTCATACCCAAGAAGACTCAAGGCTGTAATCGCTGTCAAACGTGCTTCAACAAAGTACTGAGTAAAGGGTCTGAATACTTATGTAAATGTGATATTTCATTATAATTTCATTTTAATAAATTTGCAAACATTTCTAAAAAAACTGATTTTTCTTTGTCATTATGGGGTACTGTGTGTAGATTGATGAGGGGAAAAAAACAATTTAATGCATTTTAGAATAAGGCTGTAACATAACAAAATGTGGAAAGAGCCAAGGGGTCTGAACACTTTCCGAATGCACCGTACATACAACAGCTACGTAGCAATATCTAAACCACAATGCAGTTGTGAGCATATTAGGCATTCTATATTATACTACAACATCAGTCTAACTGAATATAGATGTTGTGTTGGTTGAATGTTCTCCAGCTGGTGAACCTCTTCTTTTGTTAGGTAATGGCAGCTGGTTTAGAAGGCTTTGGCGCTGTGGCGATGTTCTTCACCACCCACTGCTTCACCTCTTGCAGAAGATTTATACAGTATGTATTGCAAGTCTCCTGGAAAGACATGAATACTGATCATGAGGATTTGTAACCATACAATAAACCATGTTCATCTGAAAACAAAAAAGGGTACATTAGACTGGTACAGTACCTTCAGAAAGCTTGACTTATTCCATATTTTGTTGTGTTACAACCTGAATTCAAAATTGATTAAATATTTTTTTTGTTCTCACCCATCTACACACAATACCCCATAATGACAAAGTGAAAACATATTTTTTGAAATTCTTGCAAATGTATTTACACCCGAGTCAAAACAGCTGTAACCTTTGGCAATGATTACAGCTGTGAGTTTTTCTGGGGAAGTCTCTAAGACATTTCCACACCTGGATTTTTCAACATTTGCCCATTATTCTTTTCAAAATTCAAATAGGTTGTTGTCAAATAGGTTGTTGATCATTGCTAGACAACCATTTTCAGGTCTTGCCATAGATTTTCAAGTAGATTTAAGTCAAAACTGTAACTCGGACACTCAGGAACATTCACTTTCTTCTTGGTAAGCAACTCTAGTGTAGATTTAGGTTATTGTCCTGCTGAAAGGGGAATTCATCTCCCAGTGTCTGGTGGAAAGCAGACTGAACCAGGTTTTCCTCTAGGATTTTACCTGTGCTTAGCTCTATTCTGTTTATTTTTTTATCCTGAAAAACTCCTCAGTCCTTAACAATTGCAAGCATACCCATAACATGGTGCAGCCACCACTATGCTTGAAAATATGGAGAGTAGTACTCAGTAATGTGTTGTATTGTATTGCCCCAAACATAGCACTTTGTATTCATGACAAAAAGTTAATTGCTTTGCCACATTTTTTGCGCTATTACTTTAGTGCCTTGTTGCAAACAGGATGCATGTTTTGGAATATTTTTACTTTGTACAGGCTTCCTTATTTTCACTCTGTCATTTGGTTAGTATTGTGGAGTAACTACAATGTTGTTGATCCATCCTCAGTTTTTTTTATATCACAGACATTAAACTCTGTAACTGTTTTAAAGTCACCATTGGCTTCATGGTGAAATCCTTGAGTGGTTTCCTTCCTGTCCGACAACTGAGTTACACCATCCTAAGTTGAATTAATAACTTCACCATGCTCAAGCGATATTCAATGTCTGCTTATATATTTTTTTACCCATCTACCAACAGGTGCACTTCTCTGCGAGCATTGGAAAACCTCCCTGGTCTTTGTGGTTGAATCTGTGTTTGAAATGCACTGCTCGACCTTATAGATATTTGTGTGTGGGGTACAGAGATGAGGTAGTCATTCAAAAATCTTATTAAAACACTATTATTCCATGCAACTTATTAAGCACATTTTTACTCCTGAACTTATTTAGGGTAGCCATAACAAAGGGGTTGAATACTTATTGACTCAAGACATTTCAGATTTTCATTTGTAATACATTTGACATTTCTAAAAACATAATTCCACTTTGACATTATGGGATATTGTGTGTAGGCCAGTGACAAAAAATCTCAATTTAATCAATTTTAAATTCAGGCTGTAACACAACAAAATGTGGAAAAGTCAAGGGGTGTGAATACTTTCTGAAGGCACTGTGTGTGTTATGTTACACTTAGAGTCAATAATGGGGCATTGAGATGGGCTGTTTGTAAGGAAAATTTTGAAAAGTTTGAGGGGGCATGACTTAGACAGTCTAGTCGTGTATTGTTGTGTATGAGCACTTACAGTTGTGCTGTTCAGTAGACAAGCACTGCCAACAGTAGAGTGTATAGGCTATAAGAGAGTATACTAAGATCCCCTCTCCCCCATGCCAAAGAACCGATTGCAAGGGTGTGAAAAGTTTGAGGAGCACATGTCTTGTAGACAGTTTAGTGCTTATGTGATTTTATTTTCTCAAGAGGTTATTGTGCTTTCATAAATACCTTTGGCTGTCCTGGCTTGTTTCAAAGTCAGATAATGTTGAGCTGGAGCTTATTCCAGGCTGAAAGCTTTCATCCAATGGGTCTATCAGACTCCAAATAGAACACTGAACGTTAGTCACGTTAGCCTCTGCAGTAGTTAGCTTTGCTAGGTTACGTTAGCTAGCTAACTAACATTAGCTTGCAAAGTTACAAATCACATGTCCAGACAGCAGCTGGCTAATTACATTGATATGTTTTGGAATGTCTAACCAGAATATTATGAAAGCTTGCTAGCTATATTTTGGTTCATATAAACAAATGTAGTTCACTAGCTAGCTAGGTAATGTTAGCTATGTTACCTCAGCTTGACTTATTTTCTGCTGTGCTGATGTTGGCTGATCGGATGCCTTCCTCTTTGAAGTGAAGGGGGAAATTGATGGAATAGCATCACTTTTCAAAGTTCGACGACATGGCAACCCCTTTAGTTGACACGTCAGTTCCTTTTCAAAATCCTCTGGCTGAAAGTGCTGGCTACAAACAGACATTTTGATATTTCTCACATGAATTGGATACACCTCCACAGGACAGTCCTCCATGTCCTGAAATCGCTATGAATTTTGGATATTGCTGGTTTGCTTACAACAAGGAAATGTAGTTGGCCCGTTTCTACCAGTGAGATGCAAAAACACTCATATTTGCATGTAATTCTAAATTTTTATGACACACAGGATATGTTAATAACATATTAAAATTGGCATATATAGTGAAATAGAGCAGCTGTAAAATGTCCCTTTAGTTTTATTTATTTATTTTATTTCACCTTTATTTAACCAGGTAGGCAAGTTGAGAACAAGTTCTCAACTGCGACCTGGCCAAGATAAAGCAAAGCAGTTCGACACATACAACAACACAAAGTTACACATGGAGTAAAACAAACATACAGTCAATAATACAGTAGAAAAAAAAAATCTATATACAAAGAGTGCAAATGAGGTAGGATAAGGAAGGTAAGGCAATAAATAGGCCATGGTGGCAAAGTAATTACAATATAGCATTTAAACACTGGAGTGGTAGATGTGCAGTAGATGAATGTGCAATGTAGAAAAACTGGGGTGCAAAGGAACAAGATAAATAAATAAATACGGTAGGGGATGAGGTAGTTGGTTGGGCTATTTACAGATGGGCTATAAACAGGTGCAGGGGTCTGTGAACTGCTCTGACAGCTGGTGCTTAAAGCTGGTGAGGGAGATAAGTGTCTCCAGTTGTTGCAGTGGCCTACCATACGGACATTAAAATGATCAAGGATGGAAACATTGACTCACCCAAGACGTTGATAAATGTCGCTTTGCAGACTGGGACACTTCGATAAGGAGCATCACTGGAGAGGAGGCTGTACTTTATGGTAGTATCACGAGCCTTCTTCCTATCTGCTCCTGATACCCTTTTCCTCTTCGTCTTGATAATGGTCATCTGACGCAGAATAAACTCGTCTTGTTTCACTTTGTAGGGATGGGAGTACACTTTTTGGTAGTTTAGTGCAATGTCTGCAGGTGTAAGTTTGTCGGAGTGACACAGGCCGCTGTTTACGGCCTCCGTATGTCTGCAGCCGGTATTAGGTTTTTTCCCTTCACCTGAGTGTCGCTGGACCTTGTCTCTCCCCCTTTGATGAGCTTGTTTATAAACTTTCCTCTTTTGGCGAACAACAGATACCACAGGCTCTAAAATGCATTGAAATGTTTTTTCTGTGTGTGTTGTCTCATGCCGTTTCAGGTTCCCTAACTGGGTGAATCTCTTTTCAGACTGGAAGCAATGGTAGGGTTTCTCGCCAGTATGTGTTCTTTCATCCACTTTTAGTTGCCCTAACCGGCTAAATCTCTTTCCACACTTAAAGCAGTTGTAATAATTGTCTTGTGTGTGTGTCCTCATGTTTTTTCAGATGTCCTAACTGGGTAAAACTCTTTCCACACTGAGAGCTTTGGTGTGGTCTCTCTTTTTTGGATGTCTCTTGCTCTGGTTCCTCTGAGTCTGGTCTCTCACCTGCCAAAGACAAACAGAGAATTTGGTTAAAAAGAGACCTGAATGAAACCCCCACAAGATAAAACTACCTTTCTATAAAAAAAATTCTAGACTAGATCCCTCAAAAAAAGAGCACAGTGCGTCATCACAGAGTGGCTGTATGCTTTCGAGGCTAATAAAAACTCCATTGAACATGACTGTTGTTATGCATTTAATTAATCTAATGGATAAATAGCAAAGTCAGGATAGGATGTATTTTAAGTGTACATTATTGCTTGGTACTGTAGGCTACTAGATTTAAATTGACAATCTGCAGTTCAAACAACAACAAAGTGCTCACCATGCCACTGTTCTAGTTTAAAGCTGAGGGATGTGGTTGGAGAAATGTGACCACGATCAAATTCATAGACATAGCTATGGATGCAAGGACCAAGCATGAATGAGATCAAAAAGGATAGTTTTGAAGAAGAAAATTGAGTCAAAAAGTACATTTTACCTTGTTTACAAACAATGAAGTAAAACAAGCTTATATTTTGGGATCTGATAGGGTATTCTATCAGATCCCAATGGCTAGGCATCTAAACTCAGCAACAACAAAAAACGTCCCTTTTTCAGGACCCTGTCTTTCAAAGATAATTCGTAAAAATCCAAATAACTTCACACATCTTCATTGTAAAGGGTTTAAACACTGTTTCCCATGCTTGTTCAATGAACCATGAACAATTAATGACCATGCACCTGTGGAACACTCGTTAAGACACTAACAGCTTACAGACGGTAGGCAATTAAGGTCACAGTTATGAAGACTTAGGACACTAAAAAGAGGCCTTTCTACTGACTCTGAAAACCACCAAAAGAAAGATGCCCAGGGTCCCTGCTCATCTGCGTGAATGTGCCTTAGGCATGAGGACTGCAGATGTGGCCAGGGCAATAAATTGCAATGTCCGTACTGTGAGACGCCTAAGACAGCGCTACAGGGAGACAGGACGGACAGCTGATCGGCCTCGCAGTGGCAGACCACGTGTAACAACACCTGCACAGGATCGGTACATCCGAACATCACACCTGCGGGACAGGTACAGGACGGCAACAACAACTGCCCAAGTTACACCAGGAACGCACAATCCCTCCATCAGTGCTCAGACTGTCCGCAATAGGCTGAGAGAGGCTGGACTAAGGGCTTGTAGGCCTGTTGTAAGGCAGGTCCTCACCAGACATCACCGGCAACAACGTTGCCTATGGGCACAAACCCACCGTCACCGGACCAGACAGGACTGGCAAAAAGTGCTCTTCACTGACAAGTCGCGGTTTTGGCTCACCAGGGGTGATGATCGGATTTGCGTTTATCGTTGAAGGAATGAGCGTTACACCGAGGCCTGTACTCTGGAGCGGGATCGATTTGGAGGTGGAGGGTCCGTCATGGTCTGGGGCGGTGTGTCACAGCATCATCGGACTGAGCTTGTTGTCATTGCAGGAAATCTCAACGCTGTGCGTTACAGGGAAGAAATCCTCCTCCCTCATGTGGTACCCTTCCTGCAGGCTCATCCTGACATGACCCTCCAGCATGACAATGCCACCAGCCATACTGCTCGTTCTGTGCGTGATTTCCTGCAAGACAGGAATGTCAGTGTTCTGCCATGGCCAGTGAAGAGCCCGGATCTCAATCCCATTGAGCACGTCTGGGACCTGTTGAATCAGAGGTTGAGGGCTAGGGCCATTCCCCCCAGAAATGTCTGGGAACTTGCAGGTGCCTTGGTGGAAGAGTGGGGTAACATTTCACAGCAAGAACTGGCAAATCTGGTGCAGTCCATAAGGAGGAGATGCACTGCAGTACTTAATGCAGCTGGTGGCGACACCAGATACTGACGATTACTTCTGATTTTGACCCCCCCTTTGTTCAGGGACACATTATTCAATTTCTGTTAGTCACATGTCTGTGGAGTTTGTCTCAGTTGTTGAATCTTATATTCATACAAATATTTACACGTTAAGTTTGCTGAAAATAAATGCAGTTGAAAGTGAGAGGACATTTCTTTTTTTGCATATCATTAATTTAATTGCAGGGGACTTCCTGGGAACTACTTTCCATTTTTTTGCTGCTGCAGTATTCTAAAAACTATATTTAAATGTATATTACAGGGAAATTATAATGTTTAGTTCTGTCGTCAGCTAAGCAAAATGACTGTTGTACTAATAACTTGCTGTCTTCTGTTGGATAGTCACTACTAGCAAATGTGTTGAATGCGTAACCAGGCCATCCAATTACAGCTTGGCTCAGCTCAGCTTGGTTATGTAGTGTGAAAAGGGTTTAGTGTGGTTGGGGTTGGCACAGTAGTGTGAACAGAAAATGTATGATTTTCAATTTGGTTGTTAAAACTACTCTTCTCTCTCTTTCAGAAGTCAAGGTCACAAAGGTCATCTATGATGATCTCAAACTCAAGCACGACCAACTTTCTACAGTGCGTCTCAACTTACGCAAAGACATCAACCAACTCAAAGTTGAGAATGAGCAACTAAAAGAAACACTCAAAAACACCCACTGTTCCTTTAGCTCTATCAAACAAAAAGCAGTGCAGTTTCTATTTTTCACCGGTCTAACCACTGTCATATTTGAGTGGTTGCTCCAAACACTTGTGGAGTTTGTGCATGGCTGTATGAGCTTGGAGGATCATTTATTGGTTGTCCTAATTAATTTCAGACTAGGTCTCAGCAACTGGGACATTGCATTCAGGTTTAATGTAACTGAATGCTTCATCTCAAAAATTTTGAGAAATTGGCTCCCTGTGATGTCACAGGCATTGAAACCAGTGGCCGAGCAAGAATGCAGTTTTAAAGAACATGCCTAAATGTTTCAAACCGGTGCAGGTGCATTATTGACTGCACAGAGATCTTCACGGACAGACCTACAACTCTCAACTCTAGATCCCAGACATTATCTAATTATAAATACCATAACACTGTCAAGTAATTGGTTGGAATGTCACCTGCAGGAGCAATTTCCTTTCTGTCCCAAGGCTAAGTTGGGTATGTTTCAGATAAGCAGATAATAGCAGAATTTAGATTTTTACAACTGATAGAGCCAAAGGATGAGATACTAGCTGATCGTGGATTTACAATCAGACATGAACTTGCAGCATACTGTGCCACCCTCCGAATCACTTATTTCACAAAAGTAAGAAAGCAGCTTTCTGCCCAAGAAGTGAACACATCAAGACATCTGTCAAATGTGAGAACACAATGAAAGCGTCATAGGTAGATGGAATAATTAAGATTTTAACAACTATTCTTCCAATCTCCCAGGTTGACTGATTGAATGATATGGTGATGGTGTGTGGAGCATAAACAAACCGATATAGAAGTGTTGTCCCTTGAAGATACAATTAATGTGTATTACATACAAATAACTAAAATGGAAACATCCATGTCAAAGACTGTTTGAACATTGAAAATACAAGCTGTACATATTTAAGTGGAATATTCATAAAATGTAGCCTAGCTTTAAATGTGAAGGGAGAGAATCATTCAAAAATAAAGCTCTTACAAGGTCTCCATACACCATACAGGTCAGTCAACGTGCACCAATCACTTTATGAAGTATACCATCTCATCCACTTCATGCACAACCCCAGAAATATCATGCCTTGACAGACGCCCTGCTTTGGAAATACATACACAAAACATTCCAATCCAAAATATTTTTGAGTCACAAAGCACGCTTTTTCTGTTCCGCGGACACACAAAAAATCTGAATAAGACAGGCTCTTGTGACTCTCACCGATGCCACCTCACTCAATGCCTCCATGATACTCCTAGTGACTTCTAACGGATCCCACAGGTAACATTGATCCAAAACCCTCACTCCAACTATAAACACATCTAGGGATTTCTTAGTTTCCATCACAACTTTACTTATTTTGTTTCCTTTCTTTTTCACGACTGTAGCCCACTCGTTCTCACTCTCATCTTCACCCGACACCATCAGTTTTGAACAGAACATCAGTTTCCACCATATTCCCTTAACTACCAAGAAGTGTCCATGCACCACATCAACTCCGATGACACAGCGTCCCGTCCCATCCCGTCCACTAGATTATACGTATCAAAAGAAGCTTGCCTGAAAGACTCACATTGACATCTGCTTACTGGAGTGGGTAACATAGTTATAGCAAGCAATATTATAACAAATTATTCTAAATGAGCTACACTAAACAAAAACTTCTAAGATTCTACTGAGTTACAGTTCATATAAGGAAATCAGTCAATTGAAATAAATTCATTAGGCTCTAATCTATGGATTTCACATGACTGGGAATCAATATGCATCTGTTGGTCACAGATACCTTTAAAAAAAGTAGAGGCGTGGATCAGGAAACCACTCAGTATCTTGTGTGACAATCATTAGCCTCATTAGCCTCACTCACACTTCTTTGCATAGTTGATCAGGATATTGATTGTGGCCTGTGGAATGTTGTCCCACTCCTCTTCAATGGCTGTGCGAAGTTGCTGGATATTGGCGGGAACTGGAACATGCTGTCGTACACGTCGATGCAGAGCATCCCAAACATGCTCAATGGGTGACATGTCTAGTGAGTCTGCAGGCAATGGAAGATATGGGACATTTTAAGCTTCCAGGAATTGTGTACAGATCCTTGTGACATGGGGCCTTGCATTATCATGCTGAAACATGAGGTGATGGCGGTGGATGAATGGCCCGGCAATTGGCCTCAGGATCTCGTCACGGATTCTTTGTGCATTAAAATTGCCATCAATTAAATGCAATTGTGTTCCTTGTCCGTAGCTTATGCCTGCCCATACCATAATCCCACCACCACCATTGCGCACTCTGTTCACAACATTGACATCTGCAAACCGCTTGCCCACATGACACCACACACGTGGTCTGCGGTTGTGAGGCCGGTTGGACGTACTGCCAAATTCTCTAAAACAATGTTGGAGGTGCCTTATGGTAGAGAAATTAACATTCAATTGTCTGGCAACATCTCTGGTGGTCATTCCTGCAGTCAGCATGCCAATTGCACGCTCCCTCAAAACTTGAGGCATCTGTGGCATTGTGTTGTGTGACAAAGCTGCACACTTTTATTGTCCAGCATTCTGAATAAACATATGGTAATCGAAGTTAGGAGCATAGATATTCAATAGGGTCCAAGACCCCCGAAAACATATGCCCCTGCACCAAAACAAACCTGCCCGAGGGATCAGAGATGGTGTTGTTGACGCAGAAGGGGATGTGTCTACTTATCAAAATTGCAGTTCCTCTTGCTTTGGAGTTAAAAGAGGATGGAAAAACTTGTCATACCCATTCCCTCTTTAGTGTCTTGTGTTCACTGGCTGTAAGATGTGTTTCTTGTAAAAAACACAATGTCAATGACTCTTTTCCTCTTAACTGGGCTGTTAAGACCATTTATGTTGAATGTGACATATTTTATTGGATTAAGCATAGGTTGGGTTTCAAATATATAACCAAATGGTAATCCCTCATATGTAAATAGTCAGGTAATGTTTCAACTTTAGTTTGAACACTGAAGTGACCTATGTCTCTCTTTAGGAAGGAAACAACAATAAACATATATATATATATAAAAAAAAAAAAAAAAAAAGAAACCCCACCCACCCTGATTGTCAGACTAAAACCACAATCCCAACAATCAAACATGAATAGACTTGTAGAGATGTTGTTGCTTGCTTTCCATCTTGCTCTTACTGGCTAAACTTTGGCGTAAACTAAAACCTACCAGCTCTCTATGTTGAAAACAAACGTTGTGAATAGACATTTATGGCTGAATATTTACTGCCCACAGTAAGGGCCGCTTGAGTCTCTTTCAGGAGAGGAGAAACATTAATGGGGGGGGGAAGCAGTGGGCCTAAACCCACTAATTTGCTTCGCCAATGTCGATATTGACTAAACCAAAATATACTCTCCTGTAAATGTAATAGAACTCACCCCGGGGGGGAAAAAACGGTTAGTTGGAAATGTACTAATCAATTGCAGCGACCAGATAGCGGGGTAAACGGATCCAAATTCCAAGAAGATATCAGCAGTTCACGGACAAGAAAAAACAAACAAAAGGAGATCATTAAGGGAGGATTTCAGGTCGTCAATGGAAGAATGGAGTTCAGCCGATTTCTTGTACATTTTCAGAGAAATACCTTCGTTACCATCTTGAATTTCCCAGGGGAGAGTAGCAAGCATGCCGGCAGGCTCGCAAGAGGCTGCAGAGAGCAACAGTCTGGAACTGTCGTCTGAGTTATGAGGGCTAATGCTAATCTTGCTAGCTATAGCGTTATAGTTATCTTGGGAATCAACAACGTTTTGGTCGTCCTTCTTGCCTTTCGGCCGGAGGTCCATGGCTCTTTGGGCTCTCAATTTATTAGCCAATGTTAGAATATTGTTTCAACGTTGTTATTTAGGTAATAATAGAATAACTTTGAAGAGCTCGGTTTGTCGACGTTTGCTCAGTTCCGCGGCATCACGTGCTCCCACATATTTTGTATTTTATTTATTATTTAGATACCAGTTTTGGTTAGTCCCACTGGGCAAAAACTGGTTGAAACAACGTTGTTTCCAAATAATTTAAACCCAAAAAATCTATGTGATAACGTCAATGTGGATAACTGATTGGATTTGCAAAAAGTAAACGTAAGGCTTTAACCTACATTTTTTGTGTTGATTTCCCATTAGTTGACTCAATTTGTACCTAGATGTTTCAAATGAAACGGGCCCTAGGATTTTTATATTTATTTGATTTAACTAGGCAAGTCAGTTAAGAACAAATTCTTATTTTCAATGACGGCCTAGGAACAGTGGGCCTGCCTTGTTCAGGGGCAGAACGACAGATTTTACCTTGTCAGCTCGGGGATTCGATTTTGCAACCTTTCGGTTACTAGTCCAACACTCTAACCACTAGGCTACCTAGGAAAACCCTGTCCTAAACAATTACATTTTCTAACTATTCCAACTATTTTCAACAGACATTGAAACTTCACTTACCTCTTGCTCCAAGACGTTTCTTCTCACACAAGTCTCACAATAACTGACTGGTTCGCTGTTTTTTTGTTTTCTGACAATTTTATGACATCTTAAGATGTTGCATACCATTCAGCCAAGGGTGTGCAAAATCCAAAATTGTACCAGATTTTTCAGAAAACAAAAAAACTGGAATTGCTATTAGCTAATACACATTGTGATTTCTCAGCCAAGAGCTATCTAAATATGACCGCTTGTGTTACGTCAATATTTCATCAGTTAGTGTTAGGACTAACGTAGCTTACATTTTACGGTTTGGATGATTGTGAATGCTGTTCCTACTTCTGAACATTGCATCCAACAATAAACTTGTCACTTTCAGGACATAACTTTGTAACTCACTAAACTAATTGACTCACTAGTGCAATTATCACTTTCTTTTCTCTCGACCAATGGGCATAAACCTAGCAGAGTTATGTTAACTTACCCTTTTGTCTCTCACTTGCTGTTTTACAGTAAGTGTTCTAAACAACCTTCCACCTCCTCACCACCACCTGTAGGCCCGTCATCGGAATCCTGTTCTTCCAGCGCGGAGTTGATGCCAGCTGCCTTTCTAAGAGTATCTGTCATCTACATCTGGCTCCAATGAGCATTTATTCAAAGGAGGCCTACCCCAATATATATATATTTTTAAATCCATATTGCATTCTGTCTTGTCCATTAAGCCTGTACTCAATTGAACCCTGCTTGATGTCTGTATAGTCCTAGGCCTATGTTGTATAGGTGGAGTTATGGGCCAATTTGCATATATTCCGAAAAAGCACTGGTGTATGGGACACCCTGCAGCCCCCACAAGGCGGGGGGTGCCCACAAACAGTACATGTCATTTAATAAATAATTTTGAGTGTAACCCTCCAAAAAGTAATTCCTAAACCTTTTTAATTTCCATATGTACTAAGAAGCTAAGTGTTTGTTTTTTGGGCTTCAGGAAAGTGACTGGAAAAAAAATAAATAAACTGATTGAAAGTATAAGGGTATATCGGTGAACAAATGAAGTGGTCAAGGCTTTGACTGTGCCAGTGCAATGAGTGGAGCTTACTCAGGTGTTCAAACGCGCATATCAGACCTAGAACTTAATCCTTCTTAGTTAGTTCTTAATGAGTTTTGTTGGAGATTGTAGTGAGTTAATTATTACATTTCCAGTATTCTGATTGATCACTTTGAAGTAGTAAGACAGAAAAACATATATAATGAATAAGACTTATGTGAACAGAATATCTGATGAGCTCAGGAAAATGGCCAAGGCTAAATAGTTGAACAATGGACATGAAGAAACAGGATGTCAGCAGAAAAGCCATCTGGAACTGATTAACAGACCTGAGGAAACAGGATGTCAAAAGACAATGTAACAATGAACCTATAGAAAAAGGACATAAGGGAAACGGTGTAAGCTTTGGGAGGGGTCTATGTATTTAATGTAAGGATGAAATACTATAAAGGCTGTGCTCTGCTATACAGAAAATTAGCTGTTTCCCGGGTCAGCTCGACTTTAATTACTCTGTATTAAAGTCTTCTTGAATTCACAAGTTTTTTGTACGAGTGTCATATTTTGAAGATCGTTATTCCACGACAGTTTTAGTTTAGAAAACTCTCTCTCCAGAGAACTGAGTTAACAGGGATGGTAAAAACAGCTTGATTGCCATAGGAAACTGTCCAGAAGGGGGCTGTGCTTTAAATACAGCAGTTCTTTAACATCTTTAATTGAGCTTAATTGCCGGTCTCAACACGTTATGTGAAGAGATTAACTGTATAGGAAGCTCTGGGGACAGGTTGTCTGGATACTGGACAGCCAATAAATTGGCAGATGCTAACAGATTATCATCTTTAGCAGACAACAGTTCTTGAGGGTTTGCGATTTCATTCATACTGGTGAACCAGCGTTTGAGTTGTGTGGTTGCAACATTAACAGTCCCTTATATCTGGTATATCTTAGCATGCATCATTCAAGACTAAGTTTAAAGTGTGCAGCGCAATGGACATACAATGCACAATGTCTCAGGAATGACTATGGGTTGGCAATACTCAGTATAGAAAACAGCAGGGCCCACAACCTGGACCTACAGGCATTGGTGAAAACATTTCCATACAAAAAGGAGGACTACTATAGATTCAGGGGTGTGCCTGAAATATTTTTGCTGTTTTTACTATCACAATTATCCGCACACTAGCTGGCTTGCTTTGGCGCAAAAGGGCTGGGGTTTGATGAATAAACAAGTTGTGGGTATGTCAAGGCTTGGCCAATCACAACGTGCTCAATGGCGAAATATGTGGTTGCTTCCAAGTTGTGTGTTTACAGTGTTTCATGTATTGCCTTGGAACCAACTCAAATTTCAACGTTAGTCAGCTCTGGTTTGTTAAATGTCTTACAGAAACGAATTAACAAAATGTAGACCTATCTTTGCTAAATATGTTAATTAAGTTGAACCCATTTTTAGTCCACGTTGTTCTATGTAATTGCATGGCTTCATTAGCATTCACACTGATATAAGGGCTAGGTCTACTGTAAAAAAATAAATAAAATATATATATATATATATATATATATATATATATACACACATACACATACATTTTTATTTCATCCTTTATTTAACCAGGTAGACCAGTTGAGAACAAGTTCTCATTTACAACTGCGACCTGGCCAAGATAAAACAAAGCAGTGCGACAAAAACAACAACACAGAGTTACACATAAACAAACGTAAATTGCATTATGGCTGAGCATGGCAATGCCAACATTGTCAATGAACAAGATTCAATTAATTATTGATAAGGCCTAAAAAGATATGGAATAATTCGAATCAAATTCTAAACAAAACAACAACTTGTCCACTCACCGTTATACTTCTCCCAAATAGGCCTGTTTTATTAACATAATCGGAACCATTTTACAGATCAGATCACATTCACACTTCTCCAGAAGTTGCATTGCATGCACGCCAAGGACATTGTAACCTTAAAACCAGGAAAGTGAATCATTCTAATAAGATTGGTTATAATGAAATTAAACGAAAGACAAGCAAATTCGTTATAATTGGCCTAAGGGAAGGCTTGGGTTTTGGACATATGAAACAGAAAACAAGCAATTGTTACAGGTTACAGCGAACTTCTAAATACGAGGTTAACTGGGATTCACCAAGGTTCTCACTCGACCTGCATGGTCAAAATAATGAGGGCCTGGCTAAAATGCAGAGATGAAAAGGGAATGTTAGCTCAGTTTTACTCCTACCAAACTTTCTATTTTAAGCTGTTGCGAAAGCAGTAGATACTCTTCCTGGGGTCCACACAAAACAATACAGAACATTAATAGACAAGAACAACTCAAGAAAAACTCAAAGACAGAACTACATTAAATAAAAAATGGTAGCCTACATATCAATACATACACACAAACTACAGGTCAAATAGGGGAGAGGCATTGTGCTGTGAGGTGTTGCTTTAAATGTTGTTTCATTCATTTGAGCAATATGAGATGGAAGGGAGTTCCAATAAATAACGTCTCTATATAATACTGTACGCTTTCTTGAATTTGTTCTGGACCCCTGGTGGCATGTCTGGTGGGGTAAGTGTGTGTCTTAGAACAATTTAGAATTTTCATCAGGGATTGTAACATATTCTGTTCCACAGAAAACCGTCCCTCTTCGGATATACTGTCTGAGTCCGTACAGCCAGTTGGGTTCTCAGTTCATCGCACAGACAGGAATAAATATCTCTCCGGGAAGAAGAAGGGGATGTATGTTTAATGTTTAACTACTCATGGTGTGATTGTGATAACATACAGGAACGCAAGCCCTTTTGTTCACCCGACCTAAAAATACCTCCCAATCAAATGATGACCGTATTACCTCCTAAGAGAATTATCTTCAGCTATAGTCACAGCCGTGTATATTCCCCCTCAAGCTGATACCACGATATCCCTTAAAGAACTTCACTGGACTTTATGCAAACTGGAAACCACATTTTCTGAGGCCGCATTTATTGTGGCTGGGGATTTTAACAAAGCAAATTTGAGAAAAACACTACTGAAGTTCTATCAACACACTGACTGTAGTACTCGCGCTGCTAAAACACTCGACCACTGCTACTCCAATTACCGGGATGCCTACAAGGCCCTCACCCGTCCCCCCTTCGGCAAATCTGATCAGGACTCCATTTTGCTCTTCCCTTCCAATGGGCAGAATATCAAACAGGAAGTACCCGTGCTAAGGACTATTCAACGCTGGTCTAACCAATCGGAAACCAAGCTTCAAGATTGTTTTGATCACGCGGACTGGGATGTGTTCCGAGTAGCCTCCGAGAATAACATCGACGAATACACTGATACGGTGACTGAGTTTATCAGGAAGTGTATAGGAGATGTTGTACCCACTGTGACTATTAAAACCTACCATAACCAGAAACTGTGGATGGATGGCAGCATTCACGCAAAACTGAAAACACAAACCATCGCATTTAACCGTGGCAAGGTAACTGGGAATATGGCCGAATACAAACAGTGTTGTTATTCCCTTCGTAAGGCAATCAAACAGGCAAAATGTCCGTATAGGGACAAAGTGGAGTCACAATTCAACGGCTCAGACATGAGATGTATGTGGCAGGGTCTACAGACAATCACAGACTACAAAGGGAAAACCAGCCACGTTGCGGACACCAACGTCTTGCTTCCGGACAAGCTAAACACCTTCTTCACCCACTTTCAGGATAACACATTTCCACCGACGCGGCCCGCTACCAAGGACTGTGGGCTCTCCTTCTCCGTGGCCGACGTGAGTAAGACATTTAAGCGTGTTAACCCTCGCAAGGCTGCCGGCCCGGACGGCATCCCTAGCCGTGTCCTCAGAGCATGCACAGACCAGCTGGCTGGAGTGTTTACGGACATATTCAATCTCTTCTTATCCCAGTCTCCTTTAAGATGTCCACCATTGTTCCTGTACCCAAAAAAGCAAAAGGTAACTGAACTAAATGACTATTGGCCTGTAGCACTCACTTCTGTCATCATGAAGTGCTTTGAGAGACTAGTCAAGGATCATCTCACCTCTACCTTACCTGACACCCTAGACCCACTTCCGCCCCAATAGATCCACAGACGATGCAAGGATGCGTACTCAGCCCCCTCCTGTACTCCCTGTTCACCCATGACTGCGTGGCCACGCACGCCTCTCACTCAATCATCAAGTTTGCAGACGACACAACAGTGGTGGGCCTGATTACCAACAATGACAAGACAGCCTACAGTGAGGAGGTGAGGACCCTGGGAGTGTGGTGTCAGGAAAATAACCTCTCACCCAACGTCAACAAAACAAATGAGCTGATTTTGGACTTCATCAAACAGCAGAGGGAGCACCCCCCTATCCACATCAACGGGACGGTTCCTTGGCGTACACATCACAGACAAACTTAAATGGTCCACTCACACAGACAGTGTGGTGAAGAAGGTGCAACAGCACCTCTTCAACCTCAGGAGGCTGAAGAAATTTGTCGTAAAACCC
The DNA here is from genome assembly GCA_003317085.1 of Hucho hucho. NCBI lineage: Eukaryota > Metazoa > Chordata > Actinopteri > Salmoniformes > Salmonidae > Hucho > Hucho hucho. The sequence goes on from QNTS01000863.1 coordinate 223,300, forward strand.
TCACAAACTTTTACATGTTCACAATTGAGAGCATCCTGTCAGGCTGTATCACCGCCTGGTACGGCAACTGCACCGCCCGCAACCGCAGGGCTCTCCAGAGGGTGGTGCGGTCTGCCCAACGCATCACCGGGGGCAAGCTACCTGCCCTCCAGGACACCTACAGCAAGGCCAAAAAAATAATCAAGGCCAACAACCACCCGAGCCACTGCCTGTTCACCCTGCTATTATCCAGAAGGCGAGGTCAGTACAGGTGCATCAAAGCCATCCCTAGCACATTAGAGGCTGCTGCCCTATATACATAGACTTGAAATCACTGGCCACTTTAATAATGAAACACTAGTCACTTTAATAATGTTTACATATTTTGCATTACTCATCCTATTCTACTGTATCTTAGTATAGGCCGCTCTGACACAGCTCACCCAAATATTTATATATTCTTAATTCCATTCCTTTACTTCAGATTTGTGTGTATTGTTGTGAAATTGTTAGATATTACTTGTTAGATATTACTGCACTATTGGAGCTAGAAACACAAGCATTTCACTACACCTGCAACTGCTAAACACGTGTGTGACAAATTAAATGTTATTTGTTGAGGTAGGCCTGCATTTATTGCAGCATAGTCTAGGCTACAGTAATATAAAGACAGAATGTGCGTCTAATTTACCCATCTCCATCTGGCTCTTGGGGGTCACCTTATTTTTTATTGTAAAGGTTATGTTTTTAATTGCAGCTGCAGTTTTAAAAACAGCCTAGCACTCTAATATCATTTCTTTAAATCGGTGCAAAAGTGAACACTCTGACAGTACTCTTTTTTCCCCCCGTCTGTCTCTTTCTCAGCCCTATAGATGTCCTAGCCTACCTTCTAATAAATGCAATGCCTTATTAGCCTATATTTAGTTAATTAATGATGCAGTTCACACTCAAAAAGATTAGCCTACTGGAGCTTGTTCAATTTATTTACCCAAGAGAGCATATAGCTAGCTTTTGTATTTTTCTTTCGTGCATAATGTGCAGAAACTTATATCGTATTGGATAATGGCTCAATCATTTGGGCGTTTTTGGGCATGGGCTCATTAAATGTCTTTAATGTATGGCTCATCAGGCTCAGGTAGCGTCAGGCTTGAATTTTCATTCAAAGCTCTAATCAAATCCAGACATAGGCCTATTTATATACTGTATAATGCTTTTGAATGACACTTCTGGTTTTGGCAGGAAATACCGGGTTAACCTGGAGAAAAGTGATTTATTCTCAGGATGGAACATTTGTAAAAATACATGGAAAAAATCCAACCCTAATGAATACTAAGACAATAACGACCTGATGGTCATTGGTAAGTTGGGTACTACCAATGCATGTCCACACTCCGAGGGCCCTCACCTCCTCTCTGTAGGCCATCTCGTCGTTGTTGGTAATCAAGCCTACCACTGTAGTTTCGTCAGCAAACTTGATGATTGAGTTGGAGGCGTGCTTGGCCATGCAGTCATGGGTGAACAGGGAGTACAGGAGAGGGCTGAGAACGCACCCTTGTGGGGCCCCAGTGTTGAGGATCAGCGGGGTGGAGATGTTGTTTCCTACCCTCACCACCTGGGGCCGGCCCGTCAGGAAGTCCAGGACCCAGTTGCACAGGGCTGGGTCGAGACCTAGGGTCTCCAGCTTAATGATGAGTTTGGAGGGTACTATGGTGTTAAATGCTGAGCTGTAGTCGATGAACAGCATTCTTACTTAGGTATTCCTCTTGTCCTGATGGGTTAGGGCAGTATGCAGTGTGATTGTGATTGCGTCGTCTGTGGACCTATTGGGACGGTAAGCAAATTGGAGTGGGTCTA
>QNTS01000863.1:235432-253524 GCA_003317085.1 Hucho hucho
TATGTTAAAAGTCGGACATAGAGTCAAGTAACAGGGTCTGTAAAATTAGACAGGCGAACAGAAACAAAAGGACTTATAAGGTATAGGAACATTTAGGTTAAATGCTTGGGCGGTTGCAGGGCTACGAATACAGCCCAAGCAGCTGTCAGGTGTGTGAGTGACAGCAAGCAATTGTTAAGACAGAGAGAATGTGGTGAGGAGAGTAAAGACAAGCTATTTTCATATACAGAGATCAATGTAACTGGAACCATGAGATACATCAAGTAGAGATAGAATACTAATGCATTAGGGTCTGAGGGATGACAGCAGAATGGTCAACACAAGTAATATATGTACACAAAAAATGTATTTTTGAAGGGCTGCCACCATATGATCTAAACTTGGAACAGATAGGGGCGTTACTGGGCGTGAACAAGCAAGACCTCAGATCAAAAGATGATAGGTGGCATGAGAGAAAGAAGGAGTGACTGCATTTACATATGGGTTGTACTCAAATGCTGTAAGGGTATAAATTATACGTTTTGGGTTAATGCTTAATGTTAATAATTAAAGGTCTTATTGAATTCACAAGTTTCTTGTATGAGTGTCATAATTTGAAGATCATTTTTCCACAAAACTTGTTAGAAAGGTGGCATCCTATGATGGTGCCACGTTGAAAGTTACTGAGCTCTTCAGTAAGGCCATTTTACTGCCAATGTTTGTCTATGGAGATTGCATGGATGTGTGCTCAATATTATACACCTGACAGGTGTGGCCGAAATAGCCAAATCACTAATTTGAAGGGGTGTCCACATACTTCCGTATATATACTGTACATTCCGACGTGGAACACGTGCTGGTACACAAATACAGATTTGGTTGTGAGTTCTCAAACACATTTGCTAGACCCTGTCTTATTAAAACATTTAATAATGAATAAAAAAGGGGTCTAAGTTTGGGCTAGGCTTATATATTAAAAGTTCAAAAATGCATGTACCAATCACAAATTGTCCCTTTAAAAATTCCTACAGTACTGAACAACATATTAAAGGGTAGAACTTCAGTAGAATGCCCCTTTAAAAAAACACATTAGATAAACAGGGTCACAAACTATACAATTGGTTAAGACAATACTCACTGGTATTATTCAGATCTTCTGTCTCTTTCACCCCCAACATGTCTTCATCCTTCTCTTTAATTGAGGCAGTCTCCTCTTCCACATCGAAATATTTTTCCTCTTCTTTCAATGCAAGAGCATCCTCTTTCTCCTTTTTCATTCTAAAAGCTTCTACCGCCTCCTCTTCCACAGCCTCTATCCTCTCTTTCACTCCAAAGTGTTCTTTCTCTTCTTTCACTGTAACATCCTCCTCTTCATCTTTCAATGTGATACTGATAGCCTCCTCTTCCTCCTTTTTTATTCTGAAAGCTTCGTCCTCTCCTTTCACTGTGATATATTTATCTTCTTTTATGACAATGTTCAAGCCGAGAGGTTCTTTCTCTGTCCAGCAGTTCTTCTCTTCTTTAGCAAGGGGGAGGTCGTTAATTGAGCTCATGGCCAGGGTTGTTACTGTAGCTAGCTAACATTAGCGACTAACGTTAGCCTATTATTGCTAGGCTAAGTATCAATCTGAACAAGTTGGCGATTTTAACAACCAAATTACGTTAAAGTCCACCAGTAGATACGTAAACATAAGTGTGTTTAAAACACAGACTAATATACACACAAAATGGTCTAATTAGCCCAAAATGTCGGTTTAATATTTGCTAGCAATTTACTGAGGTGGTTGAATCAGTAGCAGCGTTGTTGATGAAGAATCGTCCTGTCGACTAGTTTATACGTCACGCAAGACGAGTAATCTAATATACTCATATCGTCATCTCGGTGCCTACCTTCCACTGACCCTGTTGACTCATCAGTAGGAAAAATTTGTTTCTCTTTTGGTCCATTCAACAACAGAGCGATACGAACCTTGTTTCAGCAGGATGTTGTATCTATCTATACCTTATGTCATGCCTTATTGGAACGGATTTATTGATAATATCTGTTGGAAAAAAGTTTGGATGTTGCCACACACATGCCTACTTGTTAACAAAATTAAGGAAGTTTCCTTTAAAATTATTCATGAATATTATCCTGCCAACCACTATATGAAGAAGTTTAAGCAAAACATAAACTCAAATTGTAGCTTTTGTAATGACCACCCAGAAACAGTGTTGCCTCTTTTTTGGCATTGTATTCATGTAAGAAAACTGTGGCAAGACATCAGTAGATTTATAATTGAACACATTTATGAAGATTTTACACTATTGTGGAGAAATGTACTGCTTGGATTCTTTACCTACGATAGAAATAAGCTGAAACAATTTTATGTAATTCATTTCATTATTCTTTTGGCCAAATTTCATATTCACGAATGTAAATTTACAAACAAAACACCACATTTTCTTACCTTCCAAAAAGAAATTGAACTGTATTTTATGACAATGAAATACTCTACTAACAAAAAAGCTGTTAGAATAATAAGTGTATGTATGTCCCTTAAGGTCCTTGTGTGATGTGATATTGTACCCCCTAGCCCAATTGTGCTTTGTATATTATTTATATATACTTGTGTTCCCACATGTACTTCCTGTATTGATTTGTTGTTAAAAAAAATTGGGGGAAATAAATAAATACAAATAAACTCATATCGCCATCTGCTATCTGGGTTGGGTAACTACATTGTTTATTCTGACAAACTGTCATATCATTTCAAAATAATCAGATATGTTTTCTCTTACTTCTTACAGCTAATACTTTCCTCTATGCAGACTTAGACCCGAGGAGTATACAACAAAGCAGGATCCCTGAGCTGACAAGGTAAAAATCTGTCATTCTGCCCCTGAACAAGGCAGTTAACCCACTGTTCCTAGGCCGTCATTGTAATCAAGAATTTGTTCTTAACTGACTTGCCTAGTTAAATAAAGGTTAACATTAATTAACAAAAAATGTGTTAGCCAGCTAACTTGTCTAAATAAAACTGACCTAATCTATATTGTAACTGACTTACTCCATGTTCAATTCATGTTTTTTATTCAGAGTTCTTCCTGGGGCTAAATGTCCTTAAGTTTCTGCGCATGTGCGAGATGCTCTACTTCACACACATTCTCTGCTATACTCTTATAGAACCGGCTACTCTGGCGAGTGGTGCTTGTTTAATTAAGTTAGAATCAATGTCTGCAAGATCATATAATGATAGTATTTTACACAACAGAACCGAATATAATAGCATAGTATTACATTACTGTAAGACAAAAAACACCACCTAATTTATTATGAGATTTTAAGATGATTGTGCTAATTTTTCTCTCATGCAAATTTTAGAGCAGAGGGTGTTAACTGTAGCATATGTTTTGCCTTGTGGCGCACATTGTTGAGTTTTGGCCGCATGAGGGCAAAATTTGACCATTGTACAATCCTAAAATCTCAATTCAATTAAGATTGTCCCGTTGGGTTGCAAACACCCGGCGTTGAAACAGGTTATGTCATTTCGGCGACAGGTGTTTATGTTTTTGGATTCTCCGGAGCAGACTTTGGAGTTATCGTTTAAAGTCAAGTATGACAACAGACTGTATATGGCTTATGCTAGTACGGGTAGTCAACGGTGTTTTGAGTGTGGGGATGTTGGCCATAAGCGACATGCTTGCCCGAAAAGGGAGAAGGCGGAGGGAGGGGCGCAGGTGGTCCTCATAACGCCTGGGCCCACAGATGTAGGGAGAGGTGGGCCGACAGCGGTAGAGCAGCCACAAGCACCTGTTGCTGAGGAACAAGTTGTCCGTGTTGAGGGCACGGAGTTCCAACTTGTAGCAGAGGGAAATGTTATGCAGCAGAAAAATATAGCTGTAGAAGCTAAGGACGGATCTGAAGAGACATTTCCTCAGACCGGTGAGGAGTTGGCCAGTATGAGTGCTGGGGTACGGGGGGGGTTAATGTGAAGCTAGGCTCCCAGGTAGTGGAGGAGATGCCCACTACGACTAATGGGGTAAAGGAGGGGGTTCATGTGGAGCTAGGCTCCCAGGTAGTGGAGGAGATGCCTGGTACGAGTTATGGGGTGCAAGTGGGGAGTGTTGAGGGGGATGTGGTAGAGGGGAGTCAGCTGAGGAGGATCAGGAGAAGGATATGGATATCTCTCTTGATACAAAAGCAGCTGGTGACAACTCAATTTACAATTTAGAGGAGGTAAATGGGTTCCTGGATCAGACTTTTGGGAAATCTGTCAAATTGGCAGATTTTTTTTAGGTCAGCTGTGATGTTACAGAAGACTTTGGGGTTAGACCAGTTGAGTGAGAAGAAGCGTTTTCGCTTGAGGAAATTTGTTACTGCTGTCACAGCAGCAAAAGGCACTGGGAAACGTGGATTGGTTAAGAGAAAATTAAAATAATGATGATGATCATGCCTCATAGGGTGTTTTCTTTCTCTTTGGTTTCTCTGTGGTTTCTTCTGCTTTTCCTTTCTCTTTTCTATATGGAGGTACTAGGGGTAGGTTCTCTCAATATTAATGGGGGAAGGGACAGGAATAAGAGGGCTTGGGTATTAGAAGTAATAAAACAGAAAAGGCTTAATGTAGTGTTTCTACAGGAGACACATAGTGATGAGGCTAATGAGGTTGACTGGGGTATGTGGTGGGAGGGGCAGCATATACTCAGTCATGGTACTAATTTCAGTGCTGGGGTGGCAATCTTGTTTTCCTCAGGCTTAGGTGTGACTGGTATCTACAACAGAGATTGTCAAGGGTCGGGTTTTATTGGTCAAGGTGGGTGTTATGTTTTTTTTTTGTTTTTTTTATGTATATGCTCCTAATGAGGGTACAGAGCGTATTTGTATATTTGATAAAATAAAGGAAACCTTAAGACAGTGTGATCAAGAGGGGTGTATGGTTTTAGGGGGGGACTGGATCTGTACAGTGGATTTTACTGTTGATCGCACTGCTGAAGAACCTCACCTGCGGTCAGCAACTTGTCTGTCTGGTCTATTAACTGAGTTTGAGCTTTCTGATGTGTGGAAAGTAAGGAATGCTAAAGTTAGGCAGTACACCTGGCTCAAAGTTAATGAAGATAATGTCAGTGCAGCAAGGTTAGAAAGGTTATATGTATCTGAGCAATATTGTAGTAGGGTTGGAAGGTGTGACATTACTCCTGTGGGTTTCTCTGATCACCATATTGTTACTGTTGATATTCACTTGTCCTGTCCACGAAGGTCATCACCTTATTGGTACTTTAATGTTAAATTGTTACATGATGTCATGTTTTGTGAAAGGTGTTCGTTGTTTTGGGAAAAATGGAGGGTTACAAAAGGGAATTTTGATTCCTTGAGACAATGGTGGGAGGTTGGGAAGGCCCAAATACGAGTGTTTTGTCAACAGTATACTGCTCTGTCTCATATTGAAGTTAAAGAGACTATCAGGGCCCTTGAACAGGACATCAAATCTATTGAATTGAAGTTGCTCACTCAGAATGACCCGGGACTAGTCATGAACTTACAGGACAAGAGACATGAACTGAAGTCGTTTCTACATGAAAGAGTGAAGGGTGCCTTGATTAGGTCTCGTTTTGCTACCCTCAATGATATGGATGCTCCTAGCGCTTTTTTTTTAACCTAGGACAGTCGACATTGCAACGTAAACAGATGGTCTGCCTTCGTCTCCCTGCTGGGAAGGTGACCACGGATGACAGTGAAATGCGCCAACATGCTGTGGATTTCTACTCTGCCCTCTATAAGGCGGAGGATTGTGATTCTCTGTGTACTGAACAGTTGTTACACGGTCTTCCTCAGTTGGGCCCTGAGCAGAGAGTTGCTTTGGACTCTGACATTACTCTGCAGGAGCTGTCCACAGCAGTTATGCAGCTCTCAACAGGTAGAGCCCCTGGCATCGATGATTTACCATCTGAGTTCTACAAGCACTTTTGGCGGTCTATTGGGGAGGATTTTTATGAAGTGGTGTGTGAATCCTTTCATGAGGGTTCTCTTCCTGTATCCTGTCAACGTGCGATGCTTTCATTGTTGCCAAAAAAGGGGGATTTGGCTCTCATAAAAAATTGGAGACCTGTTGCTTTGCTGTGCGCAGAATATAAAATTGTATCTAAATGTTTCTCAAACAGGTTGAAAGAGTATCTGGGATTGTTGGTCCACAAGGACCAGTCAGTCTTACTGTGTACCTGATCGCTCTATTGTTGACAACTTGTTTCTAATAAGAGATGTTTTAGACATTTGTAAACTGTCTGATGTAAATGTGGGTTTACTTTCTTTGGATCAGGAGAAGGCTTTTGATCGTGTGGACCACCAGTACTTGTTCAAAACAATGAAAGCCTTTGGGTTTGGGGATGTTTTTTTGTCTTGGATGAGTTTACTGTATGCTCGGGCCTAGTGTATGGTGAAGGTGGGGGGTGGTTTGAGTTGCCCCATCCCTGTCCAAAGGGGCATCAGGCAGGGATGCCCAATTTCAGGGCAGCTATATAGTCTGGCAATTGAGCCAATGCTTTGTTTTTTAAGAGTGAGGCTTACTGGTTTCTCTGTGCCAGGTGTAATGAAGGGTCCCACGATAGCACTGTCTGCGTATGCAGATGACGTGACAGTTTTTATTACAGGGAGTGAGGATGTTAAGGTTCTCTCAAATGCTTTAAAGGTGTATGAGGGGGCCTCCTCAGCCAGAGTCAATTGGGAAAAGAGTGAAGCACTGTGGGCAGGTCAGCTTCAGACGGAGTCCGCTCCACAGTTACCTGGGGGGCTTCAGTGGGGCAGAGAAGGGATGAAGACTTAGTTTTTTTTCTAGGCTCTGATGTCTTTCAGAAAAAGAACTGGGAGGGTGTAGTGGAGAAAGTGTGTGCCAGACTGTCAAGGTGGAAATGGGTGCTACCTCAGCTGTCTCATAGGGGAAGGGTACTGGTAGCTAACAACCTTGCTGCCTCTACCCTGTGGCACAGACTAATGATACTGCAGCCACCAGGGGGGGCTGATACAAGCGCTTCAGAGGACCCTTGTCAATTTCTTCTGGTCTGGACAACATTGGATTAAAGCTGCGGCCCTGTATCTGCCACTGCACGAGGGTGGGCAAGGCCTGGTGGACATTTCTTCTAGGATCATGGCTTTCCGGCTTCAAGCAGCCCAGAGACTGTTGTACAGTGACGGATCTAGCTGGGTCGACACAGCCTATACATTGATGAGGAGAGCGGGTTGTTTGGGCTTAGATAGGCACCTTTTTCTCTTAAAGCTGGAGGGGGATTTGTCTGGCCTGACTCCATTCTATGAGTCTGTTATGCAGGCTTGGAGAGTTCTTGTCAAGTCCCGTAAGGCCGGCACGCCACCAAGGATGTGGCTTTTTGAAGAGCCTCTTTTTTACAATACTGCCATCCAGTCCCGTGCTATGGGTTCAGCCAGCCTACGTTCATGCCTGTTAGGTGTGGGGTGTACCAAGCTGGGTCATTTGATACAGAGCAGGAGCAGATCGTTGGAGGAGCTGGGAGAAAGAGCGGGGATACGATCATCTCGCCTACTGAGGAAGGTCGTCACTGAGGTCTGTGATTCTTTGCCAGTACTTCATCTGCAGTATGTGACTGATACTTCCCATTCTGATTGGTGGAAGGAGGGTCTGGATTATGAGTTCCCTGCACTGATTGTTAGTGCTGCGGTGGGGGCATTCGAGGAAGACGTGGGGATGCTGCTTTCCTTCGATACCCCGGAGCTGGGGGAGTTCAAGGAGGTGGGAAAGAAGGCCATGTACAGAATATGTGTAAAAGTGTCCCATGCCTCTTCTCCGGAAGCGTTAAAATCGACGAGGTGGGCGGGTGTGTTTGGTCCAGGTGCATCCCCAAAAGGCTGTTGGAGGTCTTTATACAAACTGCCTATTGAAAAGAGGACAGCTGACCTCCAATGGAGGATAATAGTTGGAGCTATAGCCACAAATATGCATCTGGTATACCTGGGCCCGACAGTTAGGGAAGGGTGTCCATTCTGTGCTGAGTCTGAATCTCTGGCACATCTGTTTTTACAGTGTCCCAGGTTGGTCGGGATGATTGACCTGATCACTACTTGGTTCTCAGGCTTGGGAGAGGTTTTCTCTTCCCAACTGTTTATATTTGGGCTAAAGTATAGGTTTAGTCGAAGGGGTGTGTTTATGTTGCTTAATTTTGTGTTGGGGGCAGCTAAATTAGAGATATGGAAGACCCGAAAGAACAGTATTCGGGGACAGGGGTCTGTGGATGTGGTGGGAATGCTGGAGGGAATGGTGGGAATGCTGGAGGGAATGTTGGCAGCGAGACTGAGGGTTGAGTTTGCCTATTATAAACTTGTTAGTAATATTGATTTGTTTATGAGTATATGGGGAATTCAGAAGCTGTTGTGTGTAGTTACTGTGGAGGAGGATTTGGAGTTGTGTTTTTAATTGATGTGTAAATATGGTTTTGTATGAGTGTTTATAGTGTTGTGGGCTCCCAGACCCAATAAAGATTATTTAAATCTCTCTCTCTCTCTAAAAAGAAGGCGACTCAATTACCACCCCATCGACGGGGGGATTGTGCGGTAGATCTCCTGGTAGACGCAGCACTTCCCAGGAGTCACGTGTATCCTCTGTCACAGGAGGAGACGGAGGCTATGGAAACATATGTCTCCGAATCTCTGGGGCAGGGATACATTCGGCCCTCCACTTCACCTGCCTCATCGAGTTTATTTTTTGTGAAGAAGAAGGATGGAGGTCTGCGCCCGTGTATTGACTATCGAGGTATCAATCAGATCACTGTGAGGTACAGCTACCCGCTGCCTCTCATAGCCAGTGCGATTGAGTCAATGCACAGGGCACGCTTCTTCACAAAATCTCAGGAGCGCATACAATCTGGTGCGTATCCGGGAGGTTGGACGAGTGGAAGACGGCATTTAGTACCACCTCAGGGCACTATGAGTACCTCGTCATGCCGTACGGGTTAATGAATGCTCCATCAGTTTTCCAGGCATTTGTAGACGAGATTTTCCGGGACTTACTCGGGCAGGGTGTAGTGGCGTATATCGACATCATTCTGATTTACTCCGCTACACACGCCGAGCATGTGTCCCTGGTGCGCAAGGTGCTTGGTCGACTGTTGGAGCATGACCTGTACGCCAAGGCTGAGAAATGTCTGTTTTTCCAACAGTCTGTCTCCTTCCTAGGGTACTGCATTTCCACGTCAGGGTGGAGATGGAGAGTGACTACATTTCAGCCGTGCGTAATTGGCCGACTCCCACCACGGTAAAGGAAGTGCAGCGTTTTTTAGGGTTTGCCAATTACTACCGGAGGTTTATCCGGTAGCGGCTCCCATTACCTCACTGCTGAAGGGGGGACCAGTGCGACTGCAGTAATCAGCTGAGGCGGACAGGGCTTTTGGTCACCTGAAGGCTCTGTTTACCTCGGCTCCCGTGTTGGCTCATCTTCCTTTTTTCACACACCTGGGTTACATTCCCATGATTTGATGTTCCTTATTTAACCCTCTGTTCCCCTCATGTTTTTTTGCGAGATTGTTTTCCGTGAATTCGAGTGGTTGTTTAATCCCACTCATGTATTGTGGAATTTTGAGTGAAGTTATTGAACACTCATATTCGTTGTCCTGCGCCTGACTCTGCCTTACTGGCATCACGGAGAACATTGACAGTCGTTCAGTCTTTTTGTTCTGTATCTATGGATGCCACCCAGTCGTTCGTTCTAAATGTTCCATTGCCATACTGGCTGGCAACATTCTTATTCCTTGCTAGCTAGCCAACTACGGCTAACTTACGGTCACCTCAAAAATTGCAGCCAGAATAACAGCAAAGTAGATGCATTTGTTTAAGCTGTTTTCTATGTTAGATTTATGTGTACACATCCATAACAATGATCTTATGATGTGCAACTTTGCCTGGTAGAGAAAATGTGCTCTCTCGTCAGGACACTGTTCAGACAAAAGAAAGACAATCCAATACATTGACTTGAGCTGATTTTAATAAATGAAACCATGCATTCTCCTTGTTATCCACCACAGCTGACATAGCTATAACTACTTACTGTATGTCACATGTAGTGTCTGTGCTACTACTTCTGCTGCCTTGCTTCAGCCTTTTGGGTGTTGATGGTGCTGCAGTGTTCTCTTTGTTTTCGGTCAGGATGTTGCCCCAGTGTTTTTTGTCTGTCAGTGAGTGAAGCCAGTAGCTATGGAGCGAACCTTCGCAACGATGCCCACTCACTGACATAATCTCCCTCGCTTCTAAACCAGCATCGGCCAGTTTCTGGACTGTCGTGGTCCTGATGCTGTGATTTCTGTATGTAGTTGTTCCCGCTGCCCAGCAGATCTTGGGTAGAAGTGCTGCCGGATAGTTCACGCCCATCGGCTCTGATGTGTACCAGATCGATTCCCCGATACACAATCCTCTCCTTGGGTGGATATAAAATGAAGGGCGTTCTCCGGGCATTTCGCTAGATATTTCTCCAGTGATGCCACTGGTCATAGTGGGTTTCCTGGCTGCTTGAACAGGAATCCCCAATTGAACGCCCTGCCCCTCTCCCTTGGGTCCAAAATATTTTTTGTGGCCTTGTTATATGCGAGAGTGACGTATCTGAGAGAGAGAATGCATTGTTATAATATTGTTTTCCAGTAGCCTAATTACGAGTGTAACTTAGAAATAACACAAACAAGCTATGAGCAACATACCTTAGACCATTCTCATCTGTTTTTACGAGGATTGAGTTGGGCTTTAGTTGTCTGTTCCCTTCTTTTCCTCTTCGACCCAGATGTAACTGCAGGTTGAACAACACTTTCTGGACCAGACCCCTTGGTGTACCAGGATTCAGAGCCTGGGAGTTTTGGAGCTGGACCATGTCCTTATCGTTGATGGGAAGGTGGCTGTTTGTAATATCTTTTCCTTGTTTTCTTAGCTGTTTTATGTTGCCCAGAAATACATGATTCGAGTTGGTAAATTCAGGGTCCTTCATAAGGCACCAGCTGCGACCGATGGCCTTTCCCATTTCGTACATTTCCATAAAACAGTCGGAGAAGGATGTTAAACTCTTCTTTAGTGACAGTTTTGAAGTCAACAACTTTTTTATTCTTTACTAGCCAGCCCTCGATGCAACGCACAGTATTCTTAACTGTGTTTTTTGTTGTTGCTGTTTTTCTCTAGGTCATTCAATGCAGTATCCCCCAAATCTGCATGCCTGTGTATGAATGCCATCTCTTTTATCCATTCATTCATAGAAATGCCGCTGAAAATATCAAAAGAAATGTTCCACTCATCCATTTGAGTTTTCGCAACAAAGTAGCGATTTAGCCAGTCAACTGAAAATAAGTTTTGTATGTTGCTATGACAACCAGTTCCTACATCTGAATGAGTGGGGGATGGAGGACTTAAATGTGGTGTCTTTTAAGTTGGCTCCCACAGGTCATCTTACTCTCTACCATTATTGAGGATTTACTATTACTTAGTATATTTAACCTGTATTTTAGAAGGGGGTGAGCAATGCATCAATACATCAAATACACAAAACATATCTATAAACATATATATATGTTTATATATTATATAGAGAATGGGGAACACAATCACTATAATGACAACGAGCTCAATTTGCTGTCAGTGTTGTTCGGACACATTCACTTTATATGGGACGGTGGAGATCGCAATTCAATACTGAAACAACTTTGAAAAGGTCGGAGAGACAGACAGCAGGGTTTATACAAATCTCTGCTGTTGAAAACCAAATGCTAGTCTAAAAGAAATAGGATGTAATGTCTAGATGATTTTTATAGTGGAGATCAAGTTTATACATTTCCTGGCAGGGTTGATGGGACAGTGTATTGCGCAGTGAGATGGAACAGAGTAAATAGGCATTTCAACGTCATAGATTTAGCCGTGGTAACTTGTGAAATGGACACCGGCTGGAATGTGGTTTTAAGCAAGCAGCATTCAGGATTAGACCCACACGTTCTATAATTACAATTACATTGTTTAAAAACAATGGAGAAAAAAAGCTTTTGGGTTCTGATGGGGTACGACAGTTGCATTAAACTCGTTAGGCATTCACAAGTTATATTCTTCAAAAATCTGTGGGTATATATCAACCTCTTAAGGATCGGAACCTTCATCTCAATTTCCGCCTAAAATGCCATACCCAAATCTAACTGCCTGTAGATCAGGACCTGAAGCAAGGATATGCATATTCTTGATACTATTTGAAAGGAAACACTTTGAAGTTTGTGGAAATGTGAAATTCATGTAGGAGAATATAACACATTAGATCTGGTAAAATATAAAACAAACAAAAAAACATGTGTTTTCTATATATTTTTTTGTTGCATCATCTTTGAAATCCAAAAGAAAGGCCACGCATCGACCCAGGAAGCTGGGTGTAATTTAGATGTCCACAAGAGGGCAGCAGTGTGTGTGCAAAGCTCTACATAATATGATGTATCATGTTACCCAGGTGTCCCTCACGAGTTTGCCTAAATGTACCCAAGTGGCCAAAATGTACCCAAGTGGCCAAAGTACATAACTATAGAGAACCTACAAAAATGCTATGGTAATAAACAATGTACATTTACACACTCCCAGGAATGTCATACATGATGGATCATTATCTTCCCTACATAAAATGTACTAACCTTCACACCTCTTGATGGCCAGGCGGGGGTGAGTGTGGAGCCAGAGACAGCAGAGGGGTCAGACTGGAGAAGCCAGTTCCTACATCTGAATGAGTGGGGGATGGAGGACTTAAATGTGGTGTCTTTTAAGTTGGCTCCCACAGGTCATCTTACTCTCTACCATTATTGAGGATTTACTATTACTTAGTATATTTAACCTGTATTTTAGAAGGGGGTGAGCAATGCATCAATACATCAAATACACAAAACGTATCTAAAAACATATATATATATTATATAGAGAATGGGGAACACAATCACTATAATGACAACCAGCTCAATTTGCTGTCAGTGTTGTTCGGACACATTCGCTTTATATGGGACGGTGGAGATCGCAATTCAATACTGAAACAACTTTGAAAAGGTCGGAGAGACAGACAGCAGTGTTTATACAAATCTCTGCTGTTGTATATATATATATATATTTTATATAGAGAATGGGGAACACAATCGCTATAATGAAACATGCGGATCAATAGGCAATAATACGCATAGACTATACTAATATATTGTATGCCTCAGGTCTATATATTATATATATGTAGAAATCTAAGACAAATATCTTATATGAATATACAACTATTTAAACAACTGGATTAGAGAAACAAACGTATTTTACTTACTGATCTAAAAAAGTAATGTTTCCTTCTCCTGTAATAGCTACAGTAAATTAGACACTGCAGTTAGATTAACAATCATTTAAGCTTTCTGACCATATAAGACATGTCTATGTCCCAGAAAGTTGGCTTTTGTTTACAACGCCATTCTAGTCAAATATCGCATATTGAGCGATTTGCGATATTCAGGAGACTGATCCTGAAGTCCAACAGCTGTATAAGGCCATAAGCAAACAAGAAAGTGGCACTCCTAGTGGCAGGGGACTTTAATGCAGGCAAACTTAACTCCATTTTACCTATTTTCTACCAGCATGTCAAATGTGCAACCAAAGGAGAAAAACTCTAGACCACCTTTACCTCACAAACAGAGAAGCATACAAAGATCTCCCTCGACCTCCATTTGGCAAATCTGACCATAATTCTTTCCTCCTGATTCCTGCAAAAACTAAAGCAGGACGTACCAGTGACACGCTCAATATGGAACTGGTCAGATGACGCGGATGCTAAGCAACAGGACTGTTTTGCTAGCACAGAGTGGAATATGTTCTGGGATTCATCCAATGGCATTGAGGAGAATACCACCTCAGCCACCACCTTAATCAATAAGTGCATCGATGATGTCGTCCCCAAAGTGACCCTACGTACATTTCCCAACCAGAAGCCATGGATTACAGGCAACATCCGCACCGAGCTAAAGGCTAGAGCTGCCACTTTCAAGGAGCGGGAAACTAATGCGGACGCTTATAAGAAATCACGTTATGCCCTCAGGGCCAGACGGATTACCAGGACGTGTACTCTGAGCATGCGCTGACCAACTGGCAAGTGTCATTTTCAACCTATCCCTGTCTGAGTCTGTAATACCAACATGTTTCAAACAGACCACCATAGTCCCTGTGCCCAAGAACACTAAGGTAACCTGCCTAAATGACTACCGACCCGTAGCAATCATGTCTGTAGCCATGAAGTGCTTTGAAAGGCTGGTCACATCTCACATCAACACCATTATCCCAGAAACCCTAGACCCACTCCAATTTGCATACCGCCCCAACAGATCCACAGCTGATGCAATCTCCATTGCACTCCACACTGCCCTTTCCCACCTGGACAAAAGGAACACCTACAGTTGGAAGTTGGAAGTTTACATACACCTTAGCCAAATACATTTAAAATAATAGTAGAGAGAATTATTTATTTCAGCTTTTATTTCTTTCATGACATTCCCAGTGGGTCAAAAGTTTACATACACTCAATTAGTATTTGGTAGCATTGCCTTTAAATTGTTTAACTTGAGTCAAACGTTCCGGGTAGCCTTCCACAAGCTTCCCACAATAAGTTGGGTGAATTTTGGCCCATTCCTCCTGACATAGCTGGTGTAACTGAGTCAGGTTGGTAGGCCTCCTTGCTCCACACCTTTTCAGTTCTGCCCACACATTTTCTATAGGATTGAGGTCAGGGCTTTGTGATGGCCACTCCAACACCTTGACTTTCTTGTCCTTAAGCTATTTTGCCACATCTTTCGAAGTATGCTTGGGGTCATTGTCCATTTGGAAGACCCATTTGCGAACAAGCTTTAACTTCCTGACTGATGTCTTGAGATGTTGCTTCAATATATCCACATAATTTCCCATCCTCATGATGCCATCTATTTTGTGAGGTGCACCAGTCCCTCCTGCAGCAAAGCACCCCCACAACAAGATGCTGCCACCCCCGTGCTTCACGGTTGGGATGGTGTTCTTCAGCTTGCAAGCCTTCCCCTTTTTCCTCCAAACTTTGTCCCCATGTGCAGTTGCAAACCGTAGTCTGGCTTTTTTATGGCGGTTTTGGAGCAGTGGCTTCTTCCTTGCGGCCTTTCAGGTTGTGTCGATATAGGACTTGTTTTACTGTGAATATAGACACTTTTGTACCTGTTTCCTCCAGCATCTTCACAAGGTCCTTTGCTGTTGTTCTGGGATTGATTTGCACTTTTCGCACCAAAGTACGTTCATCTCTAGGAGACAGAACGCGTCTCCTTCCTGAGCGGTATGAAGGCTGCGTGGTCCTACGGTGTTTATACTTGTGTACTATTGTTTGTACAGATGAACATGGTACCTTCAGGCATTTGGAAATTGCTCCCAAGGACGAACCAGACTTGTGGAGGTCTACAATTTTTTTTCTGAGGTCTTGGCTGATGTCTTTTGATTTTCCCATGATGTCAAGCAAAGAGGCACTGAGTTTGAAGGTAGGCCTTGAAATACATCCACAGGTACAGGTATGTCAATTAGCCTATCAGAAGCTTCCAAAGCCATTACATAATTTTCTGGAATTTTCCAAGCTGTTTAAAGGCACAGTCAACTTAGTGTATGTAAACTTCTGACCCACTGGAATTGTGATACAGTGAATTATAAGTGAAATAATCTGTTTGTCAACAATTGTTGGAAAAATGACTTGTGTCATTCACAAAGTAGATGACCTAACCGACTTGCCAAAACTATAGTTTGTCAACAAGAAATTAGTGGAGTGGTTGAAAAACCAGTTTTAATGACTCCCACCTAAGTGTATGTAAACGTCCGATGTGAGAATGCTATTCATTGACTACAGCTCAGCTTTCAACACCATAATGCTCTCAAAGCTCATCACTAATCTAAGGACCCTGGGACTAAACACCTCCCTCTGAAACTGGATCCTGGACTTCCTGACGGGTCGCTCCCAGCTTGTGTGCAGGTAACAACCCATTCGCCACGCTGATCCTCAACACGGGGGCCCATTGCTCAGTCCCCTCCTGTACTCCCTGTTCACTCATGACTGCATGGCCAGGCACGACTCCAACACCATCATTATGTTTGCCGATGACACAACAGTGGTTGGCCTGATCACCAACAATGACGAGACAGCCTATAGGGAGGAGGTCAGAGACCTGGCCGTGTGGTGCCAGGACAAAAATCTCTACCTCAAAGTGACAAAGGAGATGATTGTGGACTACAGGAAAAGGAGGACCGAGCACGCCTCCATTCTCATCGACAGGGCTGTAGTGGAGCAGGTTGTGAGCTTCAAGTTCCTTGGCGTCCACATCACCAACAAACTAACATGGTCCAAGCACACCAAGACAGTCGTGAAGAGGGCACGACAAAACTTATTCCCCCTCAGGAGACTGAAAAGATTTATCATGGGTCCTCAGATCCTCAAAGAATTCTACAGCTGCACCATCGAGAGCATCCTGATGGGTTGCATCACTGCCTGGTATGGCAACTGCTCAGCCTCCGACCGCAAGGCTTTACAGAGGGTAGTGGCGAACAGCCCAGTACATCACTGAGGCCAAGCTTCCGGCCACCAAGGACCTCTATACCAGGCGGTGTCAGAGGAAGGCCCTAAAAATTGTCAAAGACTCCAGCCACCCTAGTCATAGACTGTTCTCTCAGCTACTGCATGGCAAGCGGTACCGGAGCACCAAGT
The DNA here is from genome assembly GCA_003317085.1 of Hucho hucho. NCBI lineage: Eukaryota > Metazoa > Chordata > Actinopteri > Salmoniformes > Salmonidae > Hucho > Hucho hucho. The sequence continues at coordinate 252,130 of QNTS01000863.1, forward strand.
CTAGGTCCAAGAGGCTTCTAAACAGCTTCCACCCCCAAGCCATAAGACTTCTGAATATCTAATCAAATGGTTACCCAGACTATTTGCATTGCCCCCCTCTTTTACGCTGCTGCTACTCTCTGTTATCTATGCATATTCACTTTAATAACTACACGTACATATTACCTCAATTACCTCGACTAACTGGTGCCCCCGCACATTTACTCTGTACCGGTACCCCCTGTGTATAGCCTCGCTATTGTTATTTTACTGCTGTTCTTTATTTGTTACTTTTATTTCTTACCATTTTTAGGTATTTTTCTTCAAACTGAATTTCTGGTTAAGGGTTTGTAAGTAAGCATTTCACTGTAAGGTCTACACCCGTTGTATTCAGTGCATGCGACAAATGCAATTTTATTTTATTTTAGATTAACCATCAAACAGGCAAAGCGTCAATACAGGACTAAGATTGAATCCTACTACACCGTCTCTGACGCTTGTCGAAAGTGGGAGAGGCCCTGGCCCCGTGGACCCCGGGCAAGACCACAGCTTCTGCGGTAGATGAGCGGTTCCGGCGCGCGGAGGAGGTGTGTAGCGACGTGCACGTGAGACTCTAGCGCGCCGTCCATCGTCAGAAGGAACCAGAGACCCCTGTGTTCCATCCTGGGGACCGCGTCTGGCTCTCTACCAGGAATCTCCCACTCCGCCTGCCCTGCAAGAAACTGAGCCCCCGGTTTGTGGGGCCGTTCAAGGTTCTCCGGAGGGTCAACGAGGTGACATACAGGTTACAACTACCCAGTCACTATCGCATCTCACCCTCTTTTCATGTCTCCCTTCTCAGGCTGGTGGTCCTGGTCCCCTAGCTGATACTGTCCCCCACGACACACTTCCACCCCCCTGGACAGCGAGGGGGGTCCGGCGTACACTGTCAGATCCATACTGGACTCCCGATGTCATGGGGGCCGGCTCCAGTATCTGGTGGAATGGGAGGGGTATGGCCCAGAGGAGCGGTGTTGGGTTGCTGGACCCCAACATCATCCTTGATTTCCAACTTTGCCGCCCGGACCGACCCGCTCCTTTGGGATTTGCATAGACTATTGAGGAATTCATACACCTCTGTTAGTCTCATTCAAGCCACAAAACTGTCAGTGTTCATGTGATGACAATACAACAGAACAGATTAACAGGAATGACATTTACTCTGACGGTGGCCAAATAAACATACAGTGGGGCAAAAAAGTATTTAGTCAGCCACCAATTGTGCAAGTTCTCCAACTTAAAAAGATGAGAGAGGCCTGTAATTTTCATCATAGGTACACTTCAACTATGACAGACGAAATGAGAAAAAGAAATCCAGAAAATCACATTGTAGGATTTTTAATTTATTTATTTGCAAATTATGGTGGAAAATAAGTA
>QNTS01000863.1:253966-320959 GCA_003317085.1 Hucho hucho
ACCCAATGCTACATTGAACCATTAAAGGTTCCTCCAAGATCCCCTCAACTAACCAAAGGTACAAATATGACTAGCAATGGTTCCTTGAGGAACTCCAGAGTTCCTCGAGTCACCACTAGTTCTAAGAGCGTAGAGTGCATCTATGAGGTGGTTGAGTGAATGTGTGTCCATATGGCAGTGTAAGGGTTTAAATTGTGTAGTGGCCATTTCTCTTACTAATCCATCAAATGGGTTTCCAGGATGAACAGTAAACTGTCACACCTGATGGAACTGCAACAGACATGAACCCCGGGTCCCAACCACGTCTTTCTGTTATGAATCATCCCCATGGTTACCATAATGATTCAAGGCATTGGCAGCAGGGGGTGTGGTTTAAGGTGAGTGCTTTGTGGAAAGGAAATGGGTCAGAGACCAATAACGGAAGACTCTTCTGCTTTCCATTTACAGCCATTAACAATGCTGGCCATTCAGCCATAAACTCAGAGATGCAGCAACAGTCCTCTTTGCCTGTGGTAATGAGGTCACCAAGAGTCAAAGGTTAAAAGTCATATGTAAGACGTTAAGAACAGTGGAATGAAAACGAGAGGCTATTTGGCCACACATTTGCCTGGAGCCATGGAACAGCGCATTCAATGGAAAACCATAGAGAATTAATACATTTTATAGAGATAAGATAAGAAAAGGCATTTCATAAAATCATGATGTAAAATTCAGCTGTATAACAGTACATCAATCAGAAAAGCTACAGTGGCTTGCGAAAGTATTCACCCCTTGGCATTTGTCATTTTTTTTTGCCTTACAACCTGGAATTAAAATGTATTTTGGGGGGGTTGTATCATTTGATTTACACAACATGCCTACCACTTTGAAGATGCAAAATATTTTTATTGTGAAACAAACAAGAAATAAGACAAAAAAAACTGAAAACTTGAGCGTGCATAACTATTCACCCCCCCAAAGTCAATACTTTGTAGAGCTACCTTTTGCAGCAATTACAGCTGCAAGTCTCTTGGGGTATGTCTCTATAAGCTTGGTACATTTAGCCACTGGGATTTTTGCCCATTCTTCAAGGCAAAACTGCTCTAGCTCCTTCAAGTTGGATGGGTTCCACTGGTGAACAGCAATCTCTAAGTCATACTACAGATTCTCAGTTGGATTGAGGTCTGGGCTTTGACTAGGCCATTCCAAGACATGTTTCCCCTTAAACCATTAGAGTGTTGCTTTAGCAGTGTGCTTAGGGTCATTGTCCTGCTGGAAGGTGAAGCTCTATCCCAGTCTCAAATCTCTGGAAGACTGAAACAGGTTTCCCCTAAAGAATTTCCCTGTATTTAGCGCCATCCATCATTCCTTCAATTCTGACCAGTTTCCCAGTCCCTGCCGATGAAAAACATCCCCACAGCATGATGCCACCACCATACTTCAATGTGGGGATTGTGTTGGGTGATGAGAGGTGTTGGGTTTATACCAGAAATAGCAATTTCCTTGATGGCCAAAAAGCTCAATTTTAGTCTCATCTGACCAGAGTACCTTCTTCCATATGTTTGGGGAGTCTCCCACATGCCTTTTGGCAAACACCAAACGTGTTTGCTTATTTTTTTCTTTAAGAAATGGCTTTTTTTCTGGCCACTCTTCTGTAAAGCCCAGCTCTGTTGTGTGTATGGCTTACAGTGGTCCTATGGACAGATACTCCAATCTCCGCAGTGGAGCTTTGCAACTCCTTCAGGGTTATCTTTGGTCTCTTTGTTGCCTCTTTGATTAATGCCCTCCTTGCCTGGTTTGTGAGTTTTTGTGGGCGGTACATTAAATCCAAATAAAAATCTATTTAAATTACAAGTTGTAATGCAACAAGATAGTAAAAACGCCAAGGGGGATGAATATTTTGCAAGTTTCTGTATAAAGAGGTAAATAGAACAGGCCTCAGTCTCTTGGCTGTTTGAAGTAATCATGATCTGTTGTAATCGGTTTTCTCTCTCCTGAAGGACAGTGTCTGTCAATAAGGAGTGTGTTCCAGGAGCGAAGGAGCGTGGCGCCGTCCTCTCAAGGTAACACACACATCACACACCGAAGCCGACTGCACAACAGGTACCATCTCACAACCCTGACATGCTGACCAGACTGGACACGTCGTGTGCACGAGTGTTGCAAAATAAATGTACACATATATGTTATTCAATCATTGCACCCACACTGCTCGCGATCGACAGCGAGCGTCTGTGTGGCCAGGCGCTAAAATAGAACTTGATTGTATTTGTGATGCTCAACGCGCTGCAAGTCCTGCCTCTCAAATCTCCTCATTGGTTTTTAGGAGCATATACCCACGCGGGTGATTGAAAGATGAACTGACGTCCACACTCCAGTCGGTTGTAGTAATGCAACGTAAAGTTGGTTGCCAACCACCATATAAAGTCCAAAGAAGAAAAATAAGCCTGAAGGAAGGAGGAGAGATGACGAGAAACTCATTTGGTTTACCGTTTTATCTGTGGATTAATTGTCAGAGGACCTTGTGCATTTCAAGTAAAATAACAACCCAATTTTTATATCCCAGGACAAATTAGCTAGCAACAGCAATCTAGCTAGCTAAATTACCATAAATGTTTAATGCTTTTCGACCTGTCCACAAATTAATATAATTGGTTCAGATTTTGTTTTGATATTTCAACCTGCGTGTCCTGATCGTGTCTGGTGTGGGGGTACAAAATCAACATGCATGTAATGGGCGCACACAGTCGCACGCGCACACAGTCGCACGCGCACACAGTCGAACGCGCACGAGCATTTGTCAGAATATGACACACCCCACTGGGCACAGATGTCAATTCAAAGTTGATTCAACCAGTGTGTGCCCAGTGGGACAGTCCGCTCAGAATATTGATCACTTGGTTGATAAAGATGAGAAAAAGTGACTGTATAAAATTAATAATTCAAATGCTGAGCTATTGTATGCTAAAAAAACGTGGGAAATTATATAATTTTATACTAATACAAGTAATATTTTTGTTTCTCAAAAAGGTAGAGGCCAAAATTATTGACACCCCTGTTTTCAATACCTTTTAATACCTCACCTTGCAAGGAAAACGGAACTGAGCCTTTAAAAAAATAAAATAATAATAGTTGGAAAACATGTTGGGAGGGATCTTAAACCATTCCTCCATAAACAATCCTTCCAGATCCTTGATATGAGAGTGTGAGAGAGAAAGTTTTATTAAATGTATTTATTTAATCTTTATTTAACTAGGAAAGTTAGTTAAGAACAAATTCTTGTTTACAATGACAGCCTACCCCGGCCAAACCCTAACCCAGGCAGCGCTGGGCCAATTGTGCGCCGCCCTATGGGACTCCCAATCACAGCCTGTTGTGATACAGCCTGGAATGGAACCAGGGTCTGTAGTGACGCCTCCAGCACTGAAATGCAGTGCCTTAGACAGCTGCGCCACTCGGGAGCCCTGAGATGAATAGAGTTGATGTACAGTATCTAAGCAAATTGATGTGTCACAACATGTCATTTTTATCGCTAGGTTTTTCTTCAGGTTTGAGATATACTGTTCAATTCAAGATACAATGCACTGATAAGCTTAATGATCCACCAGGCATTCCTTTTCACACCAATACCTTGACATCTCACTGAACCCAAAAGGGAGTTCAATTTAAGAGTTATTTCTCAAGTGGGATAATTTCCCATGAATATGCATGATAGCATTGGTACTTCCCTAAACATCAGGTGGAAGTTTCTCTAGTGTGAGGGCTCTCCTCTCCTGCTGAATCTAGTCTTAATTGAGTCTTAATGCCAAGAGATATGGCTGTTAGTCAAGGACTGTTTCATTGCGTGCGGTGCGGAAAGGCTATGGTAGTGCTTTAGTTTTACCCTTAATTTTCGCCATGCCTCCCCTTAAATGGATTTACAGATTACCGGGGAGACGGGAGAGCAGAAATAAATAGTTCATTATTTCCATCCACATAGCTGTGGGGACGTGGCATGTTTCCATCAGAAATTGGCCCTGTCACTCCAGTGGTGTTTTGGTTCCTTTATGGCCACTGTGGTTTTGAGGCGCTCTGTGTCTCGGCTCAGTGTAGGCCTAGTGTTTGTCATGACAACCATTTATCTATCCATTGCAAAAGCAGCGAGGCTAATTAAGGCAATTACGTGGTGAAACAAAATTGTGCATGTGACTAGGCCTGTCTGTGAGAGAAAGAAAGAGTGTGGTGTGTGTAGGCGCACGTGTGTGTGCCAATGTGTGTGCTTGTGTAGCTGTGACTTATATTTCATTTCCCAGCCTACTTGTAGAGGTAGTGTAGCCTGTATGGTCAGTATAGGGCACCATAACTTAACTACATATTATATAATGAGCCTAAGCCCAATGCTCTGACTAAATTCCCAATCTGGCATACCAACATGGCACCTAATCATCCCCAGCTTCTAATTGGCTCATTCATCCCCCTCCTCTCCCCTGTAACTACCCACCAGGGCGTGGCTGTAAATTAAAACGCGTTCTCAGTCAACTTACCTGGTAAAATAAGGGCTAAATAAATACAAAATAAAATTAACATTCAAATGCAATGCTGTGCTTTGTTGCAATGGTTTTTTAATTGTAAAATTCCAAACTGACTACATTCTTATTTAAACATGGTCGCACCCTGCATGTGTTCTCTCTCTAGAATCCATAATTAGATTAGCGGGTACACAATTACTATTCCTCTGAACCGTGGAAAGTGATGTACAGTATAGGAGTCCTAAACAGAAACCAGGGTGGTTTATTAATTTAAGTACATTTTTCATCAAAATCAATTAATATGTTCCATTAGACTCATATCTCTGTTGTACAGAGAGCTTGTTGCCAGGCTGCCGCTGATAATACTGAGGTCCAGTACAGCTACTCATTAGGAGAAACATGCTCTCATCTCACTGAGTTGTCTAATGTCACATCCTGGGTGACAGCTAGGCATGCACTGATGAACAGGCACAAGAAATACAATACAATACAGCGCACACATACACACAGAAAGTCTAGACAATGATTGGTGTGTTTTGATTTGCGCCATAATGCATGTTACGTCATCACTACATCTTTCACATATGCTTCCAAATGAACTAAATAATACCTGCAAACTATGCTAAAACACCTCCAACAATCTAGGTGTTAAAGTGCCCTATAGAATCCTATGTTACAATGTTACAGCACCAAGCCCTTCATGTTCCAGCTGTATGAGTAAACCTTGTGTCCCTGGGTAATCTGATTCATTTACAGAGTCTTTTGCATGGCGGTTTATGGATGAGCTGGGTTTGTTAAGCCTAATGGTCCTTGTATTGATTGGCTTGTGTATCCTTCCCCATCTCAGCCAGGGAGTGAGCAATGGGATCCTTATTCATCTCCAGACACAACCCAGCCCTTAGTTTTATTGGCCTCCTAATGGATAATGTATGGTTTATTTGAAGAGACATTATATCCCTCTGTGTTTGTGTGTCCACAAGGGGATGATGAATCTTTAAATGGGATATTGGATAGATTATACTGTGTCTGCACAAACAAAAATTGGACTGAATGTACCCAATACAGTTCATTGTTGGTTTCTTTTCTTTTTGCTTGTATTTCTAGACAATGCAGGGTGTCACATGAGGATGACGCAGGAGAGACGAAGCAGGTACGGGGAGTAAACATTTAATGAATAACGGACATAGCACGAGACAGGAACAGCGTCACTAAACAAAAACTAATGACAAAAAACAATCAATGCAGCAGCGGGGAACAGAGCTGGGGAACTGACAAATATAGGGGAGGAAATAACATGTGATAAGTGAGTCCAGGTGAGTCCAATAACGCTGATGCGAGTGACGAGGGAGGGCAGGTGTGCCTGATGGATGGCAGGAGCGTGTGATGCAGGGTAATCTGGCGCCCTCAAGCGCCAGGGGAAGGGAAGAGCGGGAGCAGACGTGACACAGTCTATTATATTAACTCCAAAAGTCTAAGCCTTTGGGGCTGGGGTTCTACTACCCTAACATATGGCATTTTTTAAGATGGTCATACCATGGCTCATTTAGCTATTATTATTTGATAAAATATTGCATTTGGCCTTTACTACTATAGACCACAGAAAAGCATTGAATAACATATTCATAAATGGTAAAAAAAAAGAGTTAAATAATAAGGAATAAGGTTTTGAAGTGTCTGTCCTATATTTAAGAGATATAAGAAAGCTCAGGAAATATTGTAGTTTTTTGGACACATATTTAACCCCTTTTTTTGTTGACACAAAACTACCTCCATACTTCCATTCAGTCTCATCTTTCCATAGTGGGGTCATAGTAGTTAGTAGGCCAAACCGTTTGGTTTTCTTGAGAACATGGCTTTTCGGGATGTCTCCTGGACGGACAAACAGCGCAGAAGTCTGACTTAGGCGGATGCGGTGGATTGAGACGCAGCCCATGCAAAAAAAAAAAGATATAGCTAGCTTAAATTTACAGATTTTGATGGGTATTTTGGTATTATGTTATTTATATTGACACACAGGTGCATCAATAGACACTTAAGGATTTAAATCGAGGAGCCAAGATGAAAGGCCTAAAAATTGCAGACTGGGAGATTGGTAATAATCCTCTACACAGACTGAAATATAACAATATAAGTCATTTGAAAACCATGGCCAAAATCCCTTTGTTTGATAGGTAAAACGTTTACAGTGGTGTTCAATAGCAAGAATAGCAAAAAGTGCAAAGAAATATACACTGAGTGTACAAAACATTAGGAACACTTTTGTAATATTGAGTTGCACTCTGTTTTGCAGTCAGAACAGCCTCAATTTGTCAGGACATGCTCTACAAGTTGTTGAAATCAATAAGGGATCATAGCTTTCACCTGTATTCACCTGGTCAGTCTGTATCATGGAAAGAGCAAGTATTCCTAATGTTTTGTACACTCAGTGTATAAAGCCACTATATACACTGAGTGTTCAAAACATGCTCTTTATATGACATGACCAGACTGACCAGGTGAATCCATGTGAAAGCTATGATCTCTTATTGATGTCACCTGTTCAATCCACTTCATTCAGTATAGATGAAAGGGAGGAGACAGGTTAAAGAAGGATTTTTGAGACAAATGCCACATGGATTGTGTATGTGTGCCATTCAAAGCGTGATTTTTAAGTGCCTTTGAAAGGGGTATGGTAGTAGGTGCCAGGCACACCGGTTTGAGTGTGTAAAGAACTGCAACGCTGCTGGGTTTTTCATGCTCAACATTTCCCTGTGTATCAAGAATGGTCCACCACCCAAAGTACATCCAGCCAACTTGACATACATGTGGAAAGCATTGGAATCAACAGGGGCCAGCATCCCTGTGGAACGCTTTCGACACCTTGTAGAGTCCATGCCCCAACAAATTAATGATGTTCTGAGGGCAAAAGGGGGTGCAACTCAATATTAGGAAGGAGTTCCTAATGTTTTGCAAACTCAGTATACATTGGAGAGCTTATAGTGATAGCTACCATCCAGTGCTATCCCATGACCTTTTCAGGTAGGCCCTGAGTCACAGAGAGACAGTGACCAGTAGAGGCTAAGAGCCTCTTCTGTTAGTTCACCTTCTGTCTCTCATTTCCATCAAACCCATGGACAGATGGACAGAGGGTGGTGGCTGAAGGGTAAACCCACAATGAGGCCATGTAGAATCTGAGAAAGCCAGGGGACATCATGCCATGGAAAAAAAACACAGGGGCACACACACACACAAACAAACCTACAGTTCTTCTTGGGGGCTGCCTTCTTGGCCTTGGCTGCCTTGGGCTTGGCGGCTTTGGGCTTCGCCTCCTTGGTAGCCTTTTTGGGCTCCCGAGTGGCGCAGCGGTCTAAGGCACTGCATCTCAGTGAAAGAGGTGTCACTGCAGTCCCTGGTCTGAATCCAGGCTGCATCACATCTGGCCGTGATTGGGAGTCCCATAGGGCGACGTACAGTTGGCCCAGCGTCGTCCGGGTTTGTCTGGCGTAGGTCGTCATTGTAAATAAGAATTTGTTCTTAACTGATTTGCCTAGTTAAATAAAGGTTAAATTATTATTTTTTAAATAACGCAAGAGCTTTCAAGGCGCGTGTGAAAAGAAAGTGGTGACAGCTCCAGCCGTGACAATGGAGAAAGAAACAAACAAGCTGAAAAGGTACAGTCATGAAACAAATGTTAAAGAACTTAAAAAAGAGAACATGTTTCTGAGAGAAGCCTTACTTGAAATTCAGACTAGATCTATGCGAGAAAATCCGGTACTTCCCGCTATTAAAGAGAATGAAGGTGAAGATCCAGAGAGTGTGGTGAAAGATTTCCTGGTTAACGTGCTACAGATCCCAGATGATACTGTTGACTAAATCAAACTCGAACATGTACATCGTTTCGGACAGAGAGGACAGCGATACGAGCACCCAATCATTGCCATATTTGCATTCTTTAAGGATAAAATAATGGTTAAAAGCCTGGGCAAAATACTTGCTGTCACGAAAATAGGCATGAATGATCAGTTCTCGAAGGAAATTGCAGAACAGTGCAAAGTTCTGTACCCACTCTTCAAAGTGAATAGACTAAAAAGGAAACGTGTAGCTCTCATAATCGATAAACTGTACATTGATAACCAACTGTTCCGAGACATCAAGACTACTACATGGCTATTTTAAATAATACAAAGTTCACATAGAGAAGTCGAATAATGGAACACCTAATACTATCTATCGTAGGGATTGTAATCAAAAAAAGGAAAATAATAAAATACAACAAGTGATAAAGTAATTAACTACAAACACACAATACCATTCAAGATGGGTAATGTTGTAAAATAATTTTTATTCACTTTCTATTTATAGTATTTCTAATTAGATTAAAGACAGCATTAGAAGAAAGGACAATTAATGAAATAATACATCTTCAAATGTAAGGAACTGGAACACAAAAGTACTCAAAAGCCCGAAATTAGGTATGAATCAACATGGTAGAGATAAAAACACAGCAAACAGAGTGCATAGAAGGCACATGTGAGTATGTGCGGGTGCATATGTGGGGGGAGTCTGGTTGTGATGGAAGATGGGGTGTGTGTTTTTGTGATTGGAAAAGTGTGGTGAGTTAAGTGAGTGAAAAAGGAAAATGGTTGCAAATGCCAGAGCCCATGTGTTGTCTGTGAGCAGGAGTTGTGACAGAGAGAGTTTTAAATTTTGTGCAGATATGGGATACACAATTTAAAATAAATTACAAATATAGTATATTTATTGCTCTATCATGATGGAACGGTCCCTATCCCTATACCCTAGACACCCACCTTAGTGACTCACTCACTAAGGAGAAGTCCTTATTTGTTTTATAGCCCCACTGCAAGTAGCCTATACGCAGCCAAGACAGAAAGATAAATGCAGTCAGAGACCCACTAAAGCAGAACTGCCCCCTCAAGAGTCTGAGCCTGCCTGGCAGGGTTGGTACAACAAAACCAAAGCCCCCGGGTGGGTGAGCATAATATACAAGTAATTTCTCAAAGCTGGTAATGAGAACCTTGACGACCTTGTACCTAACCGGTGGGAATTCTGGTGGAGACCCTCACCCAGGTAGTGGAAGTGCTGGCAACATTAGCTGCAGTAACCCATGGGGAGAGGGTCACACTCGGACAATCAGAGAGGGTGCAAATTATTGTGGCCCTGGCGGCACAAAATAATCAAAAGGTCTGACTGCTCAGATGCTTGGGAAAACGGTCACAACAGGGGACCAGCATGTGTGTGTTTCAGGGGAAAGGGGTATAAAATGGTGCCGGAGAAGAAGGCTGACGTTCTACATGTCCCGAACCGATTGTGTTTTTTTGTTAGATTATTTGCGTTGTTTTTAACTTATTTTTTTACTTATTTTGTACATAATGTTGTCGCTAACGTCTCTTGTGACCGAAAATAACTTCTGGACACCAGGACTGCGATCACTCACCACGGACTGGCAGAATCCGTTTTTGACGAGCCCGACGCAAATGAAATACTGCTTTCTCGGGGACAGGCCCAGATCCCTGTGATTTGTGTGAAGAGGAGGCAGAGAAAAAGGGGCCAGAGGGCGGGCAAAACTTCTGAGAATTTGTAAGGTGATCAAATAAACCCCCACTTCCTTCCATTCTGCTAACAAACGTGCAATCATTGGAGAATAAATTTGATGACCACCGCAGAAGATTAAACTACCAACGGGACATTTAATATCTTATGCTTCACGGAGTCGTGGCTGAACGACGACACTATCAGCATACAGCTGGCTGGTTATACGCTTTACGGCAGGATAGAACAGCAGCGTCTGGTAAAACAAGGGGTGAAATGTGAGGCGCCAAATTCATTCATCAATATACAAGTGTTGCATAGTCATCAAAAGCTCTGATTCTTGGCAATATCACAGCGTTGTCAGATTTCAAAAAGGCTTTACGGCGAAAGCACAACATTTGATTGTTTAAGGGTAGCACCTCTAATATTTATGCATTAGCATAAATCCATAACCCAACACGGGTCTCACAAAACGCATAAAATCGCTAATATAAAATCGCTTACCTTTGATGAACTTCTGCTGAGGGCTTCCCAAGTGTCCAACGAAGACAATCCATGCTTCTTTTGTTAGAAAAAGTCATTTATTATATCCATAAATCTCTGTTTGGTTTGCGTGTTATGAACATAAAATTCACTGTTGAGTCGCCCATTGAAACGTGAAGAGAACACGTTAAAATTATACCTATACACTTTCTACAAACAAATCAAACATCATTTTTTATGTATCCTTAGGTATCCTTTTGGGTATATTTGCTGTAATATTTCAACCGGACGATAACGTGAACGATAGGAAAGAAAAATAAAGTGGTGCGCGTTCACAATCTCGCGCGTGTCAAACCTTGTTTACAAAAGTGGTCGCCTGACAATTTCCTGTTCCTATCTATTCTGGTCACTCCTAGAATTCCCAGACTTTGTATATAGACTGTTGACATCTAGTGGAAGCCATAGGTACTGCAGTCTCAGTCCTACATAAAGTTGTATGCAATAGGCACAATAGGCACGATTTTCCTCTGGTTTTCGCCTGCTATATCACTTCTCTTATACTCACATACATTATTTTAACACTCTTAGAAACTTCAGAGTGTTTCCTATCCAATAGTACTAATTATGTGCATATCCTATTTTCTGGGCCTGAGTGGCATGCATTTTACTTTGGGCATGCCAGACTCTCCAAAACCGTCACCTATGCAGCCGCTCCCTAAGAAGTTAAACATGCAACCAGAGGGAAAAAAACTCTGGACCACCTTTACTCCATACACAGAGACGCATACAAAGCTCTCCCTCGCCCTCCTTTTGGCAAATCTGACCATAATTCTATCCTCCTGATTCCTGCCTACAAGCTAAAATTAAAGCAGGAAGCACCAGTGACTAGATCAATAAAAAAGTGATCAGATGAAGCAGATGCTAAGCTACAGGACTGTTTTGCTAGCACAGACTGGAAGATGTTCAGGGATTCTTTACATGTCATTAAGAAGTACACCACATCAGTCATTGGCTTCATCAATAAGTGCATCAATGACGTCATTCCCAAAGTGATCGTACATACATACCCCAAGCATTAGCGATGGATTACAGGCAACAACCGCACTGAGCTAAAGGGTAGAGCTGCCACTTTCAAGGAGCGGTCTCTAACCTGGACCACCATAGTGCCTGTGCCTGTGCCCAAGAACACTAAGGTAACCTGCCTAAATGACTACTGACCCGTAGTACTCACGTCTGTAGCCATGAAGTGCTTTGAAAGGCTGGTCACGACTCACATCAACACCATTATCCCAGAAACCCTAGACCCACTCCAATTTGCATACCACCCCAACAGATCCACAGATGATGCAATTCCTACTGCACTCCACACTGCCCTTTCCCACCTTGACAAAAGGAACACCTATGTGAGGATGCTATTCATTGACTACAGCTCAGCATTCAACAACATAGTGCCCTCAAAGCTCATCAATAAGCTAAGGACCCTGGGACTAAACACCTCCCTCTGCAACTGGATCCTGGACTTCCTAACGGGTCGCCCCCAGGTGGTAAGGGTAGATAACAACACATCCGCCACACTGATCCTCAACACAGGGGCCCCTCAGGGGTGCGTGCTCAGTCCCCTCCTGTATTCCCTGTTCACCCACGACTGCGTGGCCAAACACGACTCCATCACCTTCATTAAGAATGCTGACGACACAACAGTGGTAGGCCTGATCACTGACAACAATGAGAGAGCCAATAGGGAGGAGGTCAGAGACCTGGCCATGAGGTGCCAGGACAACAACCTCTCCCTCTACGTGATCAAAACAAAGGAGATGATTGTGGACTACAGAAAAAAGAGGACTGAGCACGCCCCCATTCTCATCGACAGGGCTGCAGTGGAGCGGGTTGAGAGCTTCAAGTTCCTTGGTGTCCACATCACAAACAAACTAACATGGTCCAAGCACACCAAGACAGTCGTGAAGAGGGCACAACAAAACCTATTCCCCCTCAGGAGACTGAAAAGATTTAGCATGGGTCCTCAGATCCTCAAAAAGTTCTACAACTGCAACATCGAGAGCATCCTGACTGGTTGCATCACTGCCTGGTATGGCAACTGCTCGGCCTCCGACCGCAAGGCACTACAGAGGGTAGTGCAAACTGCCAAGCTTCCTGCCATCCAGGACCTCTATACCAGGTGGTGTCAGAGGAAGGCCCTAATAATTGTCAAAGACTCCAGCCACCCTAGTCATAGACTGTTCTCTCAGCTACTGCACGGCAAGCGGTACCGGAGCGCCAAGTCTAGGTCTAAGAGGCTTCTAAACAGCTTCTCCCCCCAAGCCATAAGACTCCTGAACATCTAATCAAATGGCTACTCAGACTATTTACGTTGCCCCCCTCTTTTACACAGATGCTACTCTCTGTTGTTATCATCTGTGCATAGTCAATTTAATAACTCTACCTACATGTACATATTACCTCAACTAACCGGTACCCCCCTGTATATAGTCTCGCTATTGTTATTTTACTGCTGCTCTTTAATTACTTGTTACTTTTATTTCTTATTCTTATCCGTATTTTGTTAAACTGCATTATTGGTTAGGGGTTCGTAAGTAAGCATTTCACTGTAAGGCCTACCAACCTGTTGTATTCGGCACATGTGACTAATAAAATTGGATTTGATCTGAGCTCCATCAGCTAGGACTTGACATTGGCCAAGCAAATCTCCCCATTCTTGCTCAATTTTGCCTGCCTTCTCAGACAGCTACAACTGTATATCCATTTGTACATCAACTCTTCTCTTGAGTTGGGCTCAGGGATGGAACAACTGTTGAACATCTGAGCTTGTGGTTGTTTGTGGGGGAAGGGTGGGGAGTGTGTAATGATGTTAGGGACAGTATAGGATGAATCACAATAATTGTTTCCCAAAATAATAATTGCTTGCCTCAATTTTTTGGGGGGTAATACCAGTACTGGTTATAGGTAACAATCCTTCAAATGAACTGCCTACATTATTGCGCATATTATTCGTTAATTGTGGATAATTAAGATATGCAAATAATATATGCAAGATTTTATATATATATATATCTATTAAATAACAGTTTACAATACAAATGAGGTGAGCGTTTTGGAAATTCTTGTCTGTTAATCTGTTTTGTTCTGTAGGTGGCACTTTGTGCTCTTTTTAAAGGATAGGTCCCAATCTCTCAAAGGCCCTAGGATCCAGGCGGACATGGGTTGTCTGCCAGTCGCTGGCATCACAAGCAAACGTGGGATTAGTGGAGGTTTTAGCAGGTGGAATAGTGGAGAACAATTGGAGGTTTACTCAGTAGCAGTGCTAATATCATGGTACAGCTATATGGACACTCAATCATCATGGAACTTTTTAATGATAAGTTTACAAACATATCATATGATAAATATAATTGAAACTTGTATCTCATCATGGTAAATGGTAACATAATTATAGCCAGTTATAATTGTAATGGCTTAGCAGATAAGAAAAGACGATCTGTATTTACCTGGCTTAAAGAGAAGGAATATAATATCTACTGTTTACAGGAAAACCATTCAAATTATTTTATGAAGTAGTGTGGAAAATGGACTGGGGGGGCAAAGAAACTCAAAAGGGGTGATGATATTAATTAACTATAATTTTGATCCGAATGTGCAAATTGTCCAAACAGATATCGCAAGGTAGATGGATGTCACGACTTCCGCCAAAGTCGGTTCCTCTCCTTGTTCGGGCGGCGTTTGGCGGTTGACGTCATCGGTCTTCTAGCCATCGCCGATCCACCTTTAATTTTCCATTTGTTTTGTCTTGTTTTCCCACACACCTGGTTTTCATTTTCCCTCATTACTGATGTTTATTTAACCCTTTGTTTCCCCCATGTCTGTGTGGGGAATTGTTATTTGGCATGCTGGTACGCCGGGTTGTTTTTTTTTTCACCCGTACCTTGTGTCTTACTTGGTATTTTGGGCATTTGTTTTGTGACGTGGTTGCATTCTGTATTTGATGTTGCCTATGTAAAGTGTTTAGTCCACTCATCTCTGCTCTCCTGCGCCTGACTTGATTACACCAGCTACACCCACCGCATGACAGAATTCCCCACCGTTGAAATGGAGTCAGCAGGAGCAGGTGCCCCTGGTATTGGGGTTGAGGAGCGCATCCGGGAAAACGCGGCGATGCTCCCCCATCTCGGCGCTGCTATGGATCACGTGGTCCAAACCATGGACCGCTGGGAAAGACAGGGAGTTCCTCCAGCGCCTCCACCAGCACAACCAGGGTCCTCACTACTCGTCCCCCCTTCACCCTGTCCCAGTGGGATTAGTCTCTCCCTTCCCCGGGAGTACGACGGGACGGCTGCAAGCTGCCAGGGTTTCCTATTACAGCTGGAGCTCTACCTGGCAACCGTCCACCCGGCTCCTTCGGGCCGTGAGAAGGTGTCCGCCCTCGTCTCGTGCCTCTCAGGGAAAGCCCTGGAGTGGGCCAACGCCATGTGGGGAGAAGGAGATGCGGCGCTGGACCACTTCGAGGTGAACGTCTCTTCCATCTGAGGCAGGGGACGAGGAGCGCCCAGGAGTTCGCGCTGGACTTTCGGACCCTGGCCGCCGGCTCGGGATGGACCGACAGGGCCCTGATCGACCACTATCGCTGCAGTTTGTGCACGGACATCCGTCGGGAGTTGGCCTGCAGAGACACCACCCTCACCTTCGACCAGCTGGTAGACCTGTCCATTCGGTTGGATAACCTGCTGGCTTCCCGCGGACGACCAGAGCGGGCTCTGTCGGTTCCATCCCCAGCACCACCGCTCCGATGCCCATGGAGCTGGGAGGTGCTGAACAGGGTGACCGTCTCGTGCACCATCTGTGGCCGCAGAGGTCACACTTTTCCTGAGTTTTTCCTGCATTCCCTGCATAAGGCGCTCGTCGATTCAGGCTGTGAATTTTATAGACAGATCCTTCGCCCATAGTTTAGGGATCCCCATTGTTCCAGTGACTATGCCCTTCCCTGTTCACACCCTAGATAGTCGACCTTAGGGTCAGGGTTAATTGGGGAGGCCACTGCTCCACTGGGCATGGTGATGCAGGGGGGTCACATGGAGAGAATCAGTCTTTTTCTCATTGACTCTCCTGCATTTCACGTGGTGCTAGGCCTACCCTGGTTAGCCTGTCATGACCCCACTGTTTCATGGCAGCGGAGGGCTCTCACGGGGTGGTCGCGAGAGTGCTCGGGGAGGTGTTTAGCGGTTTCCGTTGGTGCTACTACGGTGGAAAGTCCAGATCAGGTCTCCACCGTGCGCATTCCCCCCGAATATGCCGATTTGGCTCTCGCCTTAATAAATCTCCTGGTAGAAGCCACACTTCCCAGGAGTCACGTGTATCCCCTGTCGCAGGCGGAGACGGAGGCTATGGAAACATATGTCACCGAATCCCTGCGTCAGGGATACATTCGGTCTTCCACTTCACCCACCTCCTCGAGTTTATTTTTTGTGAAGAAGAAGGAGAGAGGTCTGCGCCCGTGTATTGACTATCGAGGCCTAACCAGATCACTGTGAGGTACAGTTACCCGCTACCTCTCATCGCCATAGCGATTGAGTCAATGCACAGGGCGCGCTTCTTCACGACATTAGATCTGAGGAGCGCTTACAACCTGGTGAGTATTCGGGAGGGAGACGAGTGGAAGACGGCGTTCAGCACTACCTCAGGGCATTATGAGTACCTCGTCAACCCGAGAGTAACGGGCTGTTGGAGAGAGTGAACCAGGATGTGGGTAGGTTTCTGAGGTCTTATTTCTAGGACCGGCCGGGGGAGTGGGCGGCGTTCGTGCCCTGGGCAGAGATGGCCCAGAACTCGCTCTGCCACTCCTCCACTAACTTCTCTCCCTTCCAGTGCATACTACGATACCAGCCGCTTCTGGTGCCTTGGCATCAGAGGCAGATCGAGGCTCCTGCTGTGAATGACTGGTTCAGGCGCGCGGAGGAGAGGAGACATGGGACGCTGCTCATGTTCACCTTCAGCGGGCCATGCTGCGCCAGAAAGCCAGCGCAGACCGGCCCCAGTGTTCGCACCGGGGGACCGTGTCTGGCTATCAACCCGAAACCTGCCCCTTCCGCCTGCCCTGCCGGAAGCTGGGGCCACAGTTTGTGGGGCCATTTAAAGTCCTGAGGAGACTGAACGAGGTTAGTTACAGGTTACAGCTTCCCCCCGATTTCCATATTAACCCCTCGTTCCAACAGTTGAACAATGGTTCTTTTCTCTTTTGGGTGTGATGCATTGTTGCTCTGTCCCAGGAAAAGAAAAGGTTGGTTTTTATGATGTGTCTTGACCGACCTTGAAACCCTGATGCACTGGCCAAAATTACAGCAAATGTTATTTCCCACATGTGCCGAATACCACAACCTTACTTACTTACTCTGTTGACACTCTGCCTGTTTGATGGTTCATCTCAGGGCGTAGCAGGATTTGTTATAAGCTTCCGGATTACGGTCACTGTGGGGATGACGTCGTCGATGCACTTATTGATGAAGCCAGTGACTGAGGTGGTATACTCCTCAACGCCATTGGATGAATCCCGGAACATATTCCAGTCTGTGCTAGCAAAACAGTCCTATAGCATATCATTCGCTTCATCTAACCACTTCCATATTGAGCTTGTAAGCAGGAATCAGGAGGATAGAATTATGATCAAATGTAGGGCAAGGGAGAGCTTTGTATGCGTCTCTGTGTGTGGAGTAAAGGTGGTGTAGAGTTGTTTTCCCTCTGGTTGCACATGTGACATACTTTTAGAAATGAGGTAACACTGATTTAAGTTTGCCTGCATTAAAGTTCCCAGCCATTTTCTTGTTTGCTTATGGCCTCATACAGCTCGTTCAGTGTGGTCTTGGTGCCAGCATCGGTTTGTGGTGGTAAATAGAAGGCTACAAAAAATATAGATGAAAACTATGTTGGTAGATAGTGTGTTCTACAGCTTTTCATGAGGTACTCTACCTCAGTCGAGCAATACCTCGATGCACCAGCTGTTATTTACAAATAGACACACCCAGTCCTCGTCTTACCAAACGTAGCTGTTCTGTCCTGCCAATGCATGGAAATCCCAGCTAACTGTATTATATTATCTGTGTCATCGTTCAACAACGACTCAGGAAAACATAAGATATGACAGTATTTAATGTCCCGTTTGTAGGATAGACTCGAACGGTGACCATCCAGTTAATTCTACAGTGATTGCACGTTGGTCAATAGAACGGATTGTAGAGGCAGGTTACCCACTCACTGACGAATTCTCGAAAGGCACCCCGATCTCCGCCCCCTGTATTTTCGTCTTTTCTTCACGTGAATGACAGGGATTTGGGCATGGTCTCGGAGAAACAGTATATCCTATGCGTCAGACTCATTAAAGAAAAAATCTTCATCCAGTTCAAGGTAAGTAATCGCTGTTCTGATATTCATAAGCTATTTTTTGGTCATAAGAGACGATAGCAGCAACATTATGTAAAACACACAAAATAGCACAGTTGGTTAGGAGCCTGTAAAATGGCAGCCATCCCCTTCAGCGCCAGGACATTATTCAATACTCATTACCCCTAACAGATTACCAGATTATATCAACACACACTTACCACTTCTCCGTGATAGTCCAAGTATGCAGAACGCTCTGGTGTGAAATGGTAGCCCTAATACCTTCGGTTGGTGAAACAGTGGAGGAAGTATCCTCTCACAGTGTTGAACGTTTTGGTCTTCATTGCCTGAACATGTTTAACAAAGTGTTGAATCTTCTACCACGTATGTAGTGATGAGTACCCAATACTGCCTATAAGTATGTCTAAGCTCTGAGTTAACTCTCAAATCATCTATAAAGGATTTACTCATAGGTATAACTGCTAATAGTATACCTTATTTTAAAGTGACAGACCTATAAACATTTATAACTGAGTTATCAACATTTAGAACTGCAAAAAGTATACCTTATTTTAAAGTGGCAATCCACTGACCATTAACAAATTAGTTATCAACATTTATAACTGCTGACAATTTACCTTTAAAGGTGCAATATGCACAAATCGCCCCACCATTTCCTGTTTGCTAAAATTCTAATAGTTAGAATCTAATAGAATCATTGTACCAATATATTTTCCATAACCAAAAATATTGTATTTTCAGCTGTTTGAAGCTTGTGTACAAAACCGAAAGTAAAAGATGTAAAAACTAAACTTATGAACGGAAACATTGAAATAGCACACTTAGAACAGATCTACCACTTCTTAGACTTGCTTTCAAAGAGAATGACCTTTTAAGAAAGTGGAAAACTTCTGGCCATTTATTAATGTTAAATTACAAACATTTATAACAGTATATAATCTCCTCAAACATGCAATACATAGTAAGAACAACATGGAATTTAATTGAAGGATACATTGTGAAAACAATTGTAATTACATTGACTCAAATCTGTAGCCTATCATTGGTATAGTGAGTATCATATCTAATTCAGATTATCAGGGAGGTGCTTTTTCTCCCCTTTCTTCCATTAAAGTCAGAATATAAATGACTATTTAAAATACAACAGGGTCTCATGGTCCCCTTCTGTCTTCATATGTTTCTTTCTTGTTAAGCATTTTCCAATCCTGGAGTCTGAGACCTTATGGGAGTGTGTGGGAGAGAAGAAGAATTAATGACAATTTAACAGACACTAGCTACATTACTTTACTATCATCATTATCATGATTTCTACCATTTAGGCGTAGCTAGTTATGTTATCCATTGCTAGATTATAATAATAATAATAATAATAGCTTGTGTTTAACATTACTTGCTAACACTAATAGCTAGCTACCTCAGATTAAAGGAGTTGGCTAGTTATCACAATTTTTGCTAATACAGTAGCTAGTTAGCTAGCTAGCTAGCTAGTTAGTAAGTTAGTCTTAAAATTGGAACCACTCATGTAAGTATGCTGATAAAGGATGCTAGCTAGCTAACCTACCAGCTACCTAGCTAGAGACTATACCTGAGTTCAAAGGTTAGATAACTAGCTAGCTAAAAAAAATAAAAAAGCTAGCTAGACATTTTGCATGGACACTCTGTCATGTCAATGTTAGCTAGCTAGCTGGTAGCTAATGTTTGCTAACTAGCAAAGCTATCTAGCTAGCTAGCCAGCAAACATTATCTACTTAGCTAGTTAGCTATATCATGTCACATATTATTTTGTGTTAAATCATCTAACAGAATGTCTATATTAAAAAATAAATTTGAGGTTTTACCTCATTCTAGTTAGCTTGCTAGCTAATGTTTCCTAGCTAGATAAATAGGACAGTGCAAGCAAATGTCAGCTATCTAGCTAGCTACTTAGCTGAGCAGTGTGCTAAATCAATCAGCAGAACAAAGTGAAACAAATTGCATGGAGAATTGACCCTCTCCTTTGTCAACATTTTTTATCTTGTGAACAACTTTTATTTTGCGCAATCTCTTCTACCTGGCCTTGAAACACATGATAGCCACATCTATCATGATTCTTCATGACACACTGTCACATGATGTCAGTGTCAACGCAACATTCTGGGCTGAGCTGCTTCCACAAACATGAAACTCACGCACCGCCTATTATGTTGTATATTTCATTTTGTTTGTTTACTGTTGGACTCAGACAGTCTGCCTGTTCTGTCAGCGGTGTTGGCAATAGGCCTAATAACGGGCTTGTTTGCCAAGGGACATGTGTGGTGTTTCTTGGTCACATTTATCCTGTGTTATGTGTTAAGTGATGTAACGTGATTGCACAAATTGTCTTTTAAATATATTTGGGTGTTTTTGCTGTATTTTGCTGGAAGGTGTTGGCCCAGTAAATTTTACTCATGCCCAGCCACATGGCAATTTCTGCCTATGTGACTGAAATGAACACCCCCACACAATGTTTATTGAGCTTTGTATTGTTTTGTCATTACTATCAAAGAGCTATTTCATATAATGGATTAACGGATTTGATTGATGAATTCAGTCTTTTAATGAGAAACAAAGTGACAATTTGTGAGACAAAATTGTGAAATATTTGCTATTTAAGACCTAAAAACAGAATGTACTGACCTCTCCCAGTTTTTGTCAACATTGGTTCGCAGCTGCCTGGTGTGCCTAGTTTGTGACTTACATTTTTTTGCCGCAGGAAGAAATAAGGATGCTTACCTTGCCTGGCTAAATAAATCATTGTCTCACCACTGTAAAAAAGCAGGTTTGTGGGAGGGAGTCTGCAGGGAGGATGGAAACACTGATTAGTGGAGAAGATAATGTTATATAAAAACACATCTCATTAGTAGGATCTATGTCTTTTTCCATTATGATATCAGGCCAGTCTCTGGGGAGGATACTACTGTATAGGTATTCCCTTGCATGATCCATCATGCCAAACCTTTATGTGGCATGTTATTAACTGCAATTGACACATCTTTACTCTAAGTGATAGATAGAAATCATGTGTGATGCTGTAATAAAAACCAAAGAAATAATAAAATGAAAGCAGTCCAAGATTACTCATGTCTGGTTTCGCTGTTTTCATTCTCAGATACACCTTTGAGATGAGGTCCCTGTGCCTGAGAGAAATACTGCTACAGATATCATGGAATCATTAAATTGAGAATGATGACACACATTTTGGCTTGCCCTTATTTAAGATTGTGTCTGCGAATTGTAATGAGAGAAGTAATAATCAAATAACTTGCTGTTCGGTATTGGTTCATTTCTAAATATCCCCAAACATACTCAGCAGATAATGCTTTCTCTTTGAGAAAATCAACTTTTTCAGGGGCAGTCACAATGTGAGATGTTGCCTTTTATAAAGCAGTGTAGGATGTAATAGATTTACAGCACGTCGTGTACAACACAGCTCTGGAATAATATTAAAGATATAGTGAAAAGATTAGATTGCTTTGACTATTGTGTTAAAGCTCCTCACATCATCTCCATTCTCCTGTTGATTACAGTGCAAGGCCAAAGGAGCACCATTGTCTGATCTCCCATGGTTATAAAGAGTCAGGGACCTGCAAAGATCTGCTCTATTGATGGGTAGATCACAATGGTGCCAGACACAATCCTTGCAAAAACATGTAATGAAAACAACCAAATGTGCATAGCTGCTTGTGTGAAAAGACAAGGTTTTATACTACATGGTATTGTGTTATAAACTCAAAGACCTGTACCCTGGTTTGCTTTGGGTCCATTTCTCCAACAAATGCCCCCTTCAGAGACCTGAATGGCCTTTTCTGGTTCATTTCATATAGAAGAAGATAGCCTCAGACCCATCACACAGCAAAGCAGAGAAAAAGTTAAAAATCATCTGTCTGTATCTGGGAGCCCAATCCCAAACACAGATTCACAAATTCTCTCCACACACATTTGCACCACAATATTTAGAAACAACTTGGGTATCAGATTGGCTGAATGTAAAACGCCCAAATTTGATCATATTTTTTATTTGTTTCATTTTGCTTCTCAACACAGTCTTCTCTGTTACAGTATACTCGTTTATGTGAACCAGTTGCCCACATAGAGACTATAGCACATTAATACCATCATATGGCAGTAAAATATGTTGTCCATTCAAGTATAGGCTACATCGGTGTGCATAAAATACATAATTGAGACACCACTTTTTCTATGCCCAACGCTACAAAGTCTACAGTATATATAGCCAATGTTTATGCCTGGTGCTGTACTTGGACACGTGAATTTTTCTTCACACCACAAAGTCTAATAACACAAGAAATCATACACAAAGCACAATAAAGGCCTAGTTGCTGTAGGTGTTTCAATTCAGGACTTTCCTTGTCTGCCGCGCTAGTGTGCTTAGCACAATTTCTGACCAGAGAAGGAATTCTCCAGGGTCCTGAAAGTGTCCTCGTGCGCTCGAAAGTGCGAACATTCCTCTCTTCCAAAACGCACCAGAGCGGAGAGAGAGGAGGGAGACACACCCGCAGGAGCCGATTGGTGGAACGTCACGAATAGAGGACCCGAACAGAGGGGCTGATAAATGGTAGATGAAGGAGGAGAGAGAGCTGAGGATGCAAGTTCGGTCCCAAACACAATCATCCATCGAATCGTCTCGTAGCATCGCCCACGTCAAAGAGACGCTAAAACCTGAAGGACGGTCCAACTTCCACTAGCCCTCAGCTGCAGAGGAGATGTATTCCCAAAAGGTCTGATTCATACATCTCTTCAAAGGAGCATCCCGCCCACAGAATTCACTTCGACAGGCACCTTGATACAAGCTAGAAATGATGATTGGATCTCTCAGATATGGGACAGCAGTTGTATTGATATTACTAAATGCACTGTTTCTTGTGACACACGCCACAGAGGATGGGATCTTTACAAATCATCTCTTGGTTCAGTTGCATGAAGGTGCACATGATGAAGCGCACCAACTTGCAACAGAGCACGGGTTTCATAGCGCCCGGAAGGTAAGACATGTTAGGCTACAATGTTGCATAAAATGTGCATAATGTAGGCTAATGATGGGTTGTTGATTCGTTATTCCCATCAAGCCTATAATTTGCATTGATGAACATGCCCAGTGTTTTTGTCACTCAACTCCACTTTTTAAAAAATGCTCATGTTTCTTTTTTCATTTATATTGCCTAGAATATTAAAAATCCTATTTTGGCTATGATTTTACCAACATAAATACTTGTTATGACTTCAGTTAAAACGTTTAAATATGTAGCCTTATTATTTGAAATATGCCTTTGCCTATTTGTTTTGTTTTTCAGATGACCATCAATTAAGTTGATCTGTATAATTTATTTTGTTACATAATGTCTAGGCCTATGTCGCCTCATTAAGCCTTAGGCTACATTAACATAAATATAAAGTTAGCCTTCATTTCTGCTATATTCTAACATTTTGCCAAACAATTTTTTGGCCCCCAGTAATTTTGGAAATGAGAATTGTGGGGTGAATAGATTATATGAAATAAGGCAGGCTAATAGCACAGTGTTACAATTAAGTGCTTTGTACAACAAAACTAGTGGCAACTGAGCTGCCACAAACTTGAAGGAGACGAAACCTTAACTTTACTGGAGTATTGAAACACATCATCCGGAGATGTTTTGAAACATTACATGGTGTGTTGTAACACCACTAAGTCAAGTATTGTGCAACACCTTCTCAGGGACTGGGAGAACTAACAGAAAAGATTGATAACAATATCTTTGTGTTTCTAGTCCTGTTTAGTGCGGAATTAGATACTTTCTCTTTTGGTGTCCTTTCCTCTCTCTAAAGCTTCTAAACACCATTATGACATTTTGAATCCTGTCCAGTGCAGAATTAGATCCCTTTTTCTGAAATGTCTTTATGTTTAACGTTGTTTTATGTATTTGATAATTTGCCATTATATACCGTTTGGCAGGCATTGTCAAGCACAGTGTTCAAACCACCAGCAGTAACTGGAGGTTGAACTGCAAGAATTGAAGATTCTGCACTTGCCTCTTCCGTTGACAATCATGAATGTGGGAATGGGTGCTGTAGCCTAGGAGTTAAGAGCATTGGGACAGGGACTGAAAGGTAACTGTTTTAAAGTCACAATTGGCCTGATGGTGAAATCCCTGAGCGGTGTCCTTCCTCTCCGGCAACTGAGTTAGGAAGGATGCCTGTATATTTGTAGTGACTGGGTGTATTGATACACCATCCAAAGTGTAATTAATAACTTCACCATGCTCAAAGGAATATTCAATGTCTACATTTTTATTTTTACCCATATATCAATAGTTGCCCTTCTTTGCGAGACATTGGAAAACCTCCCTGGTCTATGTGATTGAATCTGTGTTTGAAATTCACTGCTCAACTGAGGGACCTTACAGATAATTGTATGTGTGGGGTACAGAGATGAGATAGTCATTACGAAATCATGGAATTAATCCTGCCAATTTATAGTGTGACTTGTTTAGCATATATTTACTTCTGAACTTATTTAGGCTTGCCATAACAAAGGGGTTGAATACTTATTGACTCAAGACATTTCTAAAAACCTAATTCCACTTTGGCATTATGGGGTGTTGTGTGTAGGTGTAACAGATGTAAATTATACTCTCCTTGCATTGTGTTTTGTCCAAATAAATCACCCCAGCCAGTGGTCCCAGTTGAGCATTATTTATTATCTGTTGTTAAATAGGAAACTGCATGTTAGTTGTGCAGGGCTTAACGATGTCGATGGCGGTCGATGGTAAAATCCCATGCATCACATTTTCATACTGGGCAAACAAAATACAAAAATACAAAATATAACATGTGTAAACACCTGCTGTTAAATAGGAAACAGCATGTTAGTTGTGCAAGGCTTAACAATGTCGATGGCTGTCGATGGTAAAATCTGTATCATGAAAACAACTGTGTTAGCAGTGGGCTTATGTGACCATTACATCGGTGTATGCTAGCTAACACACTTATTTACAGCAATCATATGCCAAAGCACATCCCAGAAAGCCCCTCAATCCCTAACAGGTACCATATACAGTGAGGGAAAAAAGTATTTGATCCCCTGCTGATTTTGTACGTTTGCCCACTGACAAAGAAATGATCAGTCTATAATTTTAATGGTAGGTTTATTTGAACAGTGAGAGACAGAATAACAACAAAAAAATTCAGAAAAACGCATGTGTAAAATGTTATGAACGGAATTCCATTTTAATGAGGGAAATAAGTATTTGACCCCCTCTCAATCAGAAAGAGTTCTGGCTCCCAGGTGTCTTTTATACAGGTAAAGAGCTGAGATTAGGAGCACACTCTTAAAGGGAGTGCTCCTAATCTCAGTATTCTGTCTCTCACTGTTCAAATAAACCTACCATTAAAATTATAGACTGATCATTTCTTTGTCAGTGGGCAAATGTACAAAATCAGCAGGGGATCAAATACTTTTTTCCCTCACTGTACCCACACATGTATAAATCAGTAATGTACCACAAACTTGTACACATTGTAAAATAGAAAATAGAAAACAGTATTCAGAACGTGACCTACCCCTTTTGACCTCCTCCTTTTCCGCAGCAACCAGTGATCTGGGTCAACAGCATCAATGTAACAGTGTTGCTTCCATCCCTCTCCTACCTGGGCTCAAACCAGGGACCCTCTGCACACATCAACAACAGCCACCCTTGAAGCATCGTTACCCATCGCGCCACAAAAGCCGCAGCCCTTGCAGAGCAAGGGGAACAACTACTTTGAGGTCTCAGAGCCAGTGACGTCACCGATTGAAGCGCTCTCAGTGCGCACCCCGCTAGCTATCTAGTCATTTCACACCGGTTACACTCACCCCGCTTTTGACCTCCTACTTTTCCGCAGCAACCAGTGATCTGGGTCAACAGCATCAATGCAACAGTATAGCTTCCGTCCCTCTCCTCGCCCCTACCTGGGCTCAAACCAGGGACCCTCTGCACACAATTTAATGCATTTTATATTCAGGCTGTAACACAACAAAATGTGGAAAAAGGCAAGAGGTGTGAATACTTTCTGAAGGCACTGTATGCTTCATGCTCTTTATCCAAGATTAATTAACTGAATTCTCAATGTAGAAAATTGACACCATTTT
The DNA here is from genome assembly GCA_003317085.1 of Hucho hucho. Classification (NCBI taxonomy): domain Eukaryota; kingdom Metazoa; phylum Chordata; class Actinopteri; order Salmoniformes; family Salmonidae; genus Hucho; species Hucho hucho. The sequence goes on from QNTS01000863.1 coordinate 280,016, forward strand.
ATCAGAAATCAACAGATTTCTTTCTCTTCAGATGTGGCTATTGATTACCCATCTATTTATCCAACCATTTATTAAACAGCCCAGTGAATGCAGGCCTTGTCTGAACAGGGAAAATTATCCCCCTGACTGTACTGCCTTGTCAAATGTCAGAATAAGAGTGCTAGTGCAGTTAGCTGGAGAGCAAGGCACTGAGGCGTAGCCTAGAAATCGAGGGTATTGTGGTGGTATGAATTAAGATGTTCACCTCGTCATTCAAATAACGGCATGCCACTCTTAGCTACTCATAATTTGATATTTAATTTGACATGGATAATTAGATACTGAATGCGATTTGTTTTGACTGAGGTTTAATGGTAGCATCTCTGACTTGTAGACACTATCATACAGTAGGCTACCCTCATCCATCCACTCATTCACTGCTTCACACATACACCGCTTCTAGATTATGTAATCTCCAGAATTATTTGTATCCATATCTGTGCAGTTTCAATGATCTCTTATACATGCTTAATTAATTTAAGAAGCATGGAGACACATACCGGTGCATATACTTCAAAACAAAAATACAATGCATGCACGCGCAAACACACATGCACACACGCACGCACACGCACACAAACAAACACCTCCGCAATAAGCCAATTCCCTAATGTTTACTTTAAACAAGATGGTGCCGACAGGCACGGTCGCCCTGTTTCTAGCTCCTAACTTTGCAGTATGTTGTTTTTTCAGTGTTATTTCTTAGATTATGTGCTCAAAACGTTTCTTGTATTAACACCTAAAGCTGGAAATAACTTTTGAATATTTGATCTGCGGTCACTCACCAGAATTTTGAGCAGAAATTCGACTTTCCTGACCTGGATCCTTTGTGTAGCTCTATTCATTCCAGGGGCTGCACCAAAACGGTGACTTTGGAGAAGAGGTACAAAGAGTGGGGCCCTATTCAGACTCAGGCGGCGTGCATACCATCCACCGCTTCCAAGTATATTACTCGCTAATGTTCAGTCCTTGGACAATAATGTAGACGAGCTCAGGGCGAGGATCTCCTTACAGAGACAAGGGTCTCCTCCCCTTCATCTACACTGATTGAAGTGGATTTAACAAGTAACATCAATAAAGGATAATAGCTTTCTCCTGGATTCTCCTGGATATAACTTTGCCCTATGCTTCTCCGAGTATGCTCTTTGTATAGCCTAGGCCTATAGCGTATACTATAGGCTATGCATCTTTTTATTGAGACCTGCACTTGATATTGTGCACCCAGCAGAGAATCAGGGATGAGGGGAATCATGGGCACACATCAAGATACTACAATAAGCAACTCATTCTCAAACCCTGAGCAATATGTCATGTAATCAGTTACACATTGCATAACCCTCCCCTGGAGTAAATAAAAAAATACTAAACCCTCCCCTGACTGAAATTGAAAAACCATGACCCTCCCCCATTTTCATCTGTGTAACAATTGTTTAAAGTTCAACCGCTCCCTGCTAATGTTAGCTGATTAGTTACTGGTAGAAACAGGAGAAAACAATAAACTTGTTAGCTGGCTATGTAAACAAATATCACTGCAACTCAATATAATTTGAGTGCCACTGCGTAAGCTTTTACCATAACATGTCAGCTAAGCAAGCTGTCAAATTAAGTAATATGAATTTCTGTAACTAGTAAACATGACAAACCATATTCTAAGTCCAACAGATAAACATTTTATTTCGTGGATAGCTAGCTGGTTGTCTGTATGGCTAACGTTAGGTAGTGAAAGTGACGGCTTCACGCTTCATGAGTGCAGCACACATTTAACACCACACTTTTCTAGCTAGCCTGACAGACAAATCTGGCAGTTAGCAAGCAGCTTGGGTCTTTTCCATATACATTACTTTGGTAGAAACAAGACAAAATAATCAACAAGTTAGTTGACTTTATAGAGCCTACTGCTAAACAATGCTCCACTGCTGATCAACCTGGTGATCATGAGTGGAGTTGCTAATTTGAGAGCTATTCCCCAAGTTTCACAGCATCAAACTTCGTCAACACCAAATATCTGCGGTTTAATTATTTCACTCACCTCTACATCATCATCGCTTTCAAAGTGAAAGGAAGTGTCTGAATCCGTATCACCAACCAATACAGCCTCTTGCACAATGAAAAGTTGGGGTCGCTTCGGCGCCGTCATTTTGAGTAATGAAGTAAAAAAAACATAAGAAGTCATATGACAGCATACCCTGCTTCAAATCAAATCCAAATCTAATTTATTGATCACATTCACGTGTTTAGCAGATGTAATTGAGGGTGTAGCAAAATGCTTGTGTTTCTATCTCCGACAGTGCAGTAATATCTAACAAGAATTATCTAACAGTTTCACATCATATACCCAAAATACACGTAAATCTAAGTAAGGAATGGATTAAGAATATTTATTTCCTTCTTAACTACTTACGGAGTGGTGGGGCGCTACCCGGTGAAATGTGAGGCGCCAAATTCAAACTCCAAAAGTTGAATTATTACACATTCATCAATATACAAGTGTTGCATAGTCATCAAAAGCTCTGATTCTTGGCAATATCACAGCGTTGTCAGATTTCAAAAAGGCTTTACGGCGAAAGCACAACATTTGATTGTTTGAGGGTAGCACCTCTAATATTTACTCATTAGCATAAATCCATAACCCAACACGGGTCTCACAAAACGCATGAAATCGCTAAAATAAAATCGCTTACCTTTGATGAACTTCTGCTGAGGGCTTCCCAAGTGTCCAACGAAGACAATCCATGCTTCTTTTGTTAGAAAAAGTCATTTATTATATCCATAAATCTCCGTTTGGTTGGCGCGTTATGATCATAAAATCCACCGTTGAGTTGCCCATTGAACCGTGAAGAGAACACGTTAAAATTATACCTATACACTTTCTACAAACAAATCAAACATTTTTAATGTATCCTTAGGTATCCTTTAGGGTATATTTGCTGTAATATTTAAACCGGACGATAACGTGAACGATAGGAAAGAAAAATAAAGTGGTGCGCGTTCACAATCTCGCGCACGTCAAACTGACAATTTCCTGTTCCTATCTGTTCTGGTCACTCCTAGAATTCCCAGACTTTATATATAGACTGTTGACATCTAGTGGAAGCCATAGGTACTGCAGTCTCAGTCCTACATAAAGTTGTATGCAATAGGCACATTTACAAAAAAAACTGCAAATCCGGATGGATTTTCCTCTGGTTTTCGCCTGCTATATCACTTCTGTTATACTCACATACATTATTTTAGAAACTTCAGAGTGTTTCCTATCCAATAGTACTAATTATGTGCATATCCTATTTTCTGGGCCTGAGTGGCATGCATTTTACTTTGGGCACGCCAGACTCTCCAAAACCGTCACCTATGCAGCCACTCCCTAAGAAGTTAATGCATTTGAGCCAATCAGTTGTGTTGTGACAAGGTAGGGGTGGTATACAGAAGATAGCCCTATTTTCATTTTTCTTCTTGATGGCAACAGCCACACGAATAAGACAACTGGTCTTTGTCAACAATATTGACACAAATTGTATTGTTAGAAAAACAAGGCCATTCGCGGCCGCTATAGTAATTTAAAGAATGGCTGTCGACGGCCGCTATGGGTTCTAAACAGTTCATTAATAAAGGAAATCTGAAGAAAACGCTTCCGAAATTGTATAACACATCTCCTGTGCTATATGTGCAACACGGAACCTGGATCATTGTTACTCTCCCTTCCAGGACCACTACAAGGCCCTCCACCGGCCTCCCTTCGGCAAATCAGAACAGACCGCCATTCTGCTCTTCCCCACCTATAGGCAGAAACTTAAACAGGAAGCTCCAGTGGTCAGGACTGTTCAAAGTTGGTCTGACAAATCGGAATCTAGGCTTCCAGATTGTTTTGATAACGTGGACTGGGAAACGTTCAGAGTTGCCTCTGAGAATAGTATCGATGTATTCACTGACTTGTAGACTGGGTTCATCATGAAAATGCATAGAGGATGTTGTTCCGAATGTGATGATTAGAACTTATTCTAACCCAAAACTGAAAGTGTAATCCACCGCATTTAACCATGGCAAGGTGACTGGGAACATGGACGTGTACAAATAGACCAGCTATGACATCTATAGAGCAATCAAAGAGGCAAAACGACAGCACAGGAAGACATACAGAGCATTCTGAAAATATTCAGACCCCTTGACTTTTTCCACATTTTATTAAGTTATAGCTTTATTCTAAAATGCATTAAATAATTTTTTTCTCATTAATCTATACAGAATACCCCATAACGACAAAGCAAAAACAGGTTTTTAGAAATGTTGGCAAATGTATTAAAAATAAAAAACAGAAATACCTTATTTACGTAAGTATTCAGACCCTTTGCTAGCTGAGGTCCAACCTGTTTACATTGATCACCCTTGTGATGTTTCTACAACTTGATTGGAGTCCACCTGTGTTAGATTCAATTGGACATGATTTGGAAAGCCACACACCTGTCTATATAAGGTCCCACAGTTGAACGTGCATGTCAGAGCAAAAACCAAGCCAAAAGGTCGAAGGAATTGTCCAGAGAGCTCCGAGACAGGATTGTGTCGAGGTAAAGATCTGGGGAAGGGTACCAAAAAATATCTGCAGCATTGAAGGTCCCCGAGAACACAGTCTCCTCCATCATTCTTAAATGGAATAAGTTTGGAACCATCAAGACACTTCCTAGAACTGGCCTCCTGGCCAAACTGAGAAATCGGGGTAGAAGGGCCTTGGTCAGGGAGGTAAGCAAGAAGCCGATGGTCACTCTGACACCACTCCAAAGTACCTCTGTGGAGATGGGAGAACCTTCCAGAAGGTCAACCATCTCTGTAGCACTCCACCAATCAGGCCTTTATGGTAGAGTGGCCAGACAGAAGCCACTCTTCAGTAAAAGGCACATGATAGCCCGCTTGGAGTTTGCCGGAAGGCACCTAAAGACTCTCAGACCATGAGAAACAAGATTCTTTGGTCTGATGAAACCAAGATTGAACTATTTGGCCTGAATGCTAAACGGCACGTCTGGAGGAAACCTGGCACCATCCCTACAGTGAAGCATGGTGGTGGCAGCATCATGCTGTATGGATGTTTGTCAGCGGCAGGGACTGGGAGACTACTCAGGATCGAGGGAAAGATGAACGGAACAAAGTACAGAGTGATCCTTGATGAAAACCTGCCCAAGAGTGCTCAGGTTCACCTTCTAACAGGACAACGACCTTAAGCACACAGCCAGGACAACGCAGGAGTGGCTTTGGGACAAGTCTCTGAATGTCCTTGTGTGAACCAGCCAAAGCCCAGATTTGAACCTGATCAAGCATCTCCGGAGAGACCTGAAAATAACTGTGCAGCGATGCTACCCATCTAACCTGACAGATCTTGAGAGGATATAGAGAGAAGAATGGGAGAATATCCCCAAATACAGGTGTGCCAAGCTTGTAGCGTCATACCCTAGAAGACTTGAGGCTGTAATCGCTGCCAAATGTGCTTCAACAAAGTACTGAGTAAATGGTCTGAATACTTAAGTACAGTTGAAGTTGGAAGTTTACAGACACCTTAGTCAAATACATTTAAATTCAGTTTTTCACAATTCCTGACATTTAATCCTAGTAGAAATTCCCTGTCTTAGGTCAGTTAGGATCACTTTATTTTAAGAATGTGAAATGTCAGAATAATAGTAGAGAGAATTATTTATTTCAGCTTTAATTTCTTTCATCACATTCCCTTTCGTGGGCCAAATGTTCCTTGTCACGGTGGACGCGCACTCCAAGTGACTGGAGGCTCAGATCATGAGCAACATCACAGCAACCACAACCATCGAAAAGCTTCGACGGGTGTTTGCAACCCATGGTCTGCCTGACTCTAAGCAACCTTTACCTGTGATTTGTTCCAAGAATTAATATGGCCATGTCCGCAGCACGTGCTTTCACCCGGCCTCGAACAGCTTAGCGGAGCGGGCTATGCAGACAGTGAAAGAGGGGCTCAAAAAGATGACTGGGGGAACCATCACAACTAAGCTCTCTCGGTTCTTGTTACAGTACCGCATCACACCACAAACAACAACAGGACAGGCTCCAGTTGAGAAGTTGATGGGCAGAGACCCAAAAGCTCACCTGGATCTACAGCGTCTGGATATCAAAGTACTAGTGGAACGGAAGCAGGAGAAACAAAAAGAGAGACATGACCACCACACGAGGGAGAGACAGTTAAAACCCAATGACACTGTCTACGTCGGTTGCCAGGTACCATTCTGAGTCAGAGTGGCCCAGTCTCCTTTGTGGTCAAACCGACTGATGGTCAAGTCATGCGCAGACACCAGGACCACATTCGCCTGCACTATGACAAAGAAAATGCCATGTTTTCAGACGGAACAGCTGCGGGTGGTAGTATACAAGTGGAAACCCCACAGGAAACAGTATCTGAGGAACAGGGGCATTCAGTGGTTCCTGCAGAGGGTGATGGACTTCCTTTCACAAACACCCAACCCGCTCCTGTGCCCACAGACCCAGCTCCACTGGGACACGCCTTACCTGTGTCTTGTGGCACACCAGGAGTACTGCGCAGATCACAGCGTAGTCACAAGCCTCCTGAAAGACTAACTCTGTAGTTGAGACCGAGAGGCTTGTGGTGTTAGTGTTTGTTTGGAACAGCAGACTTAGTTGAAAAGAAATAAGGACTGTCAATCTTTTGTTTGTTTACATGTACAGTAACACTAGCAGAAGTTCTAAAGTGTTGAAAAGAAAAGAAAAAACTGATGTGGTTTACTTGTTCTTCTTATGTTCTTTTCTCACAGGCGGGATTGAAATTAAGGGGGGAGAAGTGTCATATATATAAATAATTACATTAAAATGGTTATTATACTTACCTGCAGTATAGTATTATTACTATTCATGTGTTCAAGGTTATTATTGGCATTGGCCTTGACGTTTCCCCTTTGATGATGTCATCACCCAGAGTTTTACCTGTTCAGTGCGACTCTACCACAGGTTGAGATGGCTGTATCGCTTTGCCGTTTGTACAGGGGTTTGCGAAAGAATTCACCCCCATTGGCATTTTTACTTGAGCGTGCTTAACTATTCACCCACCCAAAGTCAATACTTTGTAGAGCCACCGTTTGCAGCAATTACAGCTGCAAGTCTCTTGGGGTATGCCTCTATAAGCTTGGCACATCTAGCCACTGGGATTTTTGCCCATTCTTCAAGGCAAAACTGCTCCAGCTCATTCAAGTTGGATGTGTTCCACTGGTGTACAGCAATCTTTTAAGTCATACCACAGATTCTCAAATGGATTGAGGTCTGGGCTTTGACTAGGCCATTCCAAGACATTTAAATGTTTCCCCTTAAATCATTCAAGTGTTGCTTTAGCAGTATGCTTAGGGTCATTGTCCTGCTGGAAGGTGAAGCTCCATCCCAGTCTCAAATCTCTGGAAGACTGAAACAGGTTTCCCCTCAAGAATTTCCCTGTATTTAGCGCCATCCATCATTCCTTCAATTCTGACCAGTTTCCCAGTCCCTGCCGATGAAAAACTACCCCACAGGGATGGTGTTCTCGGGGTGATGAGAGGTGTTGGGTTTGCGCCAGAAATAGCATTTTCCTTGAAGGCCAAAAAGCTTAATTTTAGTCTCATCTGACCAGAGTACCTTCTTCCATATGTTTGGGGAGTCTCCCACATGCCTTTTGGCGAACACCAAACGCGTTTGCTTATTTTTTTCTTTAAGCAATTGCTTTTTTCTGGCCACTCTTCCGTAAAGCCCAGCTCTGTGGAGTGTGCGGCTTAGTGGTCCTATAGACAGATATTCCAATCTACGCAGTGGAGCTTTGCAGCTCCTTCAGGGGTATCTTTGGTCTCTTTGTTGCCTCTCTGATTAATGCCCTAATTGCCTGGTCCGTGAGTTTTGGTGGGAGGCCCTCTCTTGGCAGGTTTGTAATGGTCCCATATTCTTTCCATGTTTTAATAATGGATTTAATGGTGCTCCGTGGGATGTTCAAAGTTTCTGATCTTTTTTTATAACCCAACCCTGATCTATACTTCTCCAAAACGTTTCCCCTGACCTGTTTGGAAAGCTCTTTGGTCTTCATGGTGCCGCTTGCTTGGTGGTGCCCCTTCAGAATAGGTGTATATATACTGAGATCATGTGACAGTTATATTGCACACAGGTGGACTTTATTTAACTAATTATGTGACTTCTGAAGGTAATTGGTTGCACCAGATCTTATTTACGATCTCCATAGCAAAGGAGGTGAATACATATGCACACACCACATTTCTGTTTTCTATGTTTTTTTGAAACAAGTACTTTTTTCCATTTCACTTCACTAATTTAAACTATTTTGTGTATGTCCATTACATAAAATAAAAATCCATTTAAATTACAGGTTGTAATGCAACAAAATAGGAAAAACGCCAAGGGGGATGAGCACTTTTGTAAGGCACTGTTCATGGCTGTACACCTTTTATTTATTAGGTTGAAAGTAAAATTTAATTGCATGTGGGCATTCCTTGTCAAGTTACTACACATAGATTAGGGCATAATGAATTAATTTCAATTGACTGATTTCCTTACATGAACTGTAACTTAGTAAAATATTTGAAATTGTTGCACGCGTTTATATTTTTTTTCAGTATATATAGAGTCATTGAACACTGGTCACTTTAATAATGTTTACATACTGTTTTACCCACTTTATATGCATATACTGTATTCTAGTCATTACTCATTTCATATAACTAATGCTGTACACACCTTTTCTATTCATATACTGTCCGTACTGACTTTACACACCATTATATGTATATATTTATATTTCGGTCATTGCTCGTTCTGATATTTACTAATTTCTTCATTTAAAAAAAAGAACATCTGGATTATGTGTTTATTTATTATGTGTTTATTTATTTTATTTATTATTGCTAGGCCATACTGCACTGTAGGAGCTAGAAACACAAGCATTTCACTGCACCTGCGATAACATCTGCAAATCTGTGTACACAACCAATAAATATTGATTTGACTTGAATGACCAACATTTACTGTAGCTAACATCCAGTGAAAAGGGAAGCCAAGATTTGTTCTTGAACATCCTCTCCAATCGGCTATTTACGGCCAGTCTTACTGTACTGTACCATTGCTGAGGGCAGTAAAGTCTGCTAATCAAACATTACGATAGCTGCATAAGCATTCTGATTCCCATAGATCAGACTGGCACATAAGAATGTTTTTCATTAAAAACAGTGACCTGGCACCCCAGCCTTTATTACAGAATATGGAGGTATTTAATCTGACTAAGGAGCCTTAGGCATGGCTCATACCATGCATCTAGGTTCTTCCCTCTATGATTTATTCTAGTTGATTCCAGCAGTGCACTCGACTGTCTTAAAATAGACCCTGTGTAGTGAGAACGTATTGATGCTGACCTTGTAGCTCTCTCTCTCTTTCATCTGCTCTCTATTCATTCTGTCACTCATACGATTACTTTCTATTTACAGTTGAAGTCGGAGGTTTACATACACCCTAACCAAAAACATTTAAACTCAGTTTTTCACAATTCCTGACATTTAATCTTAGTAAAAATTCCCTGTCATAGGTCAGTTAGGATCACAATTTTATTTTAAGAATGTGAAATGTCAGAATAATAGTAGAGAGAATTATTTATTTCAGCTTTTATTTCTTTCATCACATTCCCAGTGGGTCAGAAGTTTACATACACTCAATTTGTATTTGGTAGCATTGCCTTTCAATTGTTTAACTTCAGTCAAATGTTTTGGGTAGCCTTCCACAAGCTTCCCACAATAAGTTGGGTGAATTTTGGCCCATTCCTCCTGACATTCCTCCCCCCAAAACATGATGCTGCCACCCCTGTGCTTCATGGTTGGGATGGTGTTCTTCGGCTTGCAACCCTCCCCCTTTTTCCTCCAAACATAACGATGGTCATTATGGCCAAACAGTTCTATTTTTGTTTCATCAGACCAGGGGACATTTCTCCAAAAGTATGATCTTTGTCCCCATGTGCAGTTGCAAACAGCAGTCTGGCTTTTTTATGGTGGTTTTGAAGCAGTGGCTACTTCCTTGCTGAGCGGCCTTTCAGGTTATGGCGATATAGGACTCGTTTTATTGTGGATATATGTACTTTTGTACCTGTTTTCTCCAGCATCTTCACAAGGTCTTTTTCTGTTGTTCTGGGATTGATTTGCACTTTTCGCACCAAAGTACGTTTATCTTTAGGAGACATAACACGTCTCCTTCCTGAGCAGTGTGACGGCTGCCTGGTCCCATGGTGTTTATACTTGCATACGATTGTTTGTACAGAGAAATGTGGTACCTTCAGGCGTTTGGAAATTGCTCCCAAGGATGAACCAGACTTGTGGAGGTCTACAATTTTCTTTCTGAGGTCTTAGCTGATTTCTTTTGATTTTCCCATGATGTCAAGCAAAGAGGCACTGAGTTTGAAGGTAGGCCTTGAAATACATCCACAGGTATTAACTCAAATATTGTCAGTTAGCATATCAGAAGCTTCTACAGCCATGACATACTTTTCTGGAATTTTCCAAGCTGTTTAAAGGCACAGTCAACTTAGTGTATGTAAACTTATGACCCACTGGAATTGTGATACAGTCAACTATAAGTGAAATGATCTGTCTGTCAACAATTGTTGGAAATATTACTTGTTTCATGCAGAAAGTAGATGTCCTAACCAACTTGACAAACTATAGTTTGTTAACAAGAAATTTGTGGAGTGGTTGAATAACGAGTCTTAATTACTCCAGTCTAAGTGTATGTAAACTTTCGACTTCAACTGTATACATTTTTGTCTATTGCTTCATTTCATTTTTACTTTCTCACCTGTGTACTTCTCTCTCCATCACTCTCTCTGCCTCCGTCAACCCCTCTTTCTCATTCCCCCATTTTTCTTTCCATCCTGTCATCTCTTAACTACTTAGGGAGTAGCGGCTTTACGGCGAAAGCACAACATTTGATTGTTTGAGGATAGCACCCCACATATTTTCCACATCAGCATAAATTCATAAATTCATATCCATGCATCACACAAAACCTATATCACAGCTAAAATAAATCTCTTACCTTTCGAAGAACTTCTGCTGAGGGCTTCCCAAGTGTCCAACGAAGACATCCAATGGTTATTTTGTTAGAAATAATTATAAATCTCAGTTTGATCAGAAAAACCCAACGTCGAATCGTCCATTGAACCGTGAAGAGAACGCGTTCAAATATACCTATCAACTTTTCCTAAACAAATCATAGATAATTTATAATGCATCCTTAGCTATCCTTTTATGAATATTAGCGATAATATTTCACTCGGATGGTAACCTAAACGTTATGAAAGGAAAATACAGTGGGGTGCACACATGGTCTCGCGCCCATAAAATCTTGTTGACATCTGAGCTACCTCGACTATTTCCTGTTCCTATCCGTTCTGCTCAGGGCTACAGCTTCCAAACTCTGTATAAAGACTGTTGGCATCTAGTGGAAGCCATAGGTACTGCAGTCTAGGAGCTGGTTTCCATTAAAATCAATAGGGAGAGTATCAAACAGAGCAAAGGTCACAATTTTTTTTATTCTGGACAGAAATTTCTCGGGTTTTCGCCTGCTATATCAGTTCTGTTATACTCACATACATTATTTTAACACTTTAAAACTTCAGTGTTTCCTATCCAACAGTACTAATTATGTGCATATCCTATTTTCTGGGCCTGAGTGGCAGGCATTTTACTTTGGGCACGCCAATCTCTCCAAAACCGTCAGCTCTGCTGCCGCTCCCTAAGAAGTTAACTGTCCTTCTCCCTCCTCCACCTTCTCACTCCATCCCTCCCTCTCTCTTTCTCACCTTCTCTCACGCCATTTTTCTTTCTCTTTCCCAGCTTCCCTTTGGCGAGGGTCTTTTTCACTTCTACCCCCAGAACACCCATCAGAGGAGGAGCAAACGCAGCCTTCGCCACAGACAGCACCTGGAGAAGGACCGCAGGGTAAGTAAAACACACACGCACACATGCATGTTTGCACACACACACACACACATTGGTTCCCATGGATATGTGCCCAGCTTCCCCCGCCAATGCAAAACAATGGTTAAAATTTGAGGCTAGCTCCTCAACGGACAAACTAGCCAAGAACAAGTGTATTTATCAAAGGTATCATCTTGTCTTGGCACACAATAGTATTTTTTAAATCACTCATTCTTCTGCAGTATGAATATACTGATTAGGAGAGGCTTGGGCTGTAATAAACTTATCAGGTTTGAAGGTAACACCCAGGTACAGTGTCGAGTAACAAAAGTGTATTACATCGAACACGGGCAGGCAAAGGTACAGGACGGCAGGCAGGCTCAGAGTCAGGTCAGGAAGAGGTCGGTAATACAGATTAGTGGGGCAAAGGTACTGGACGACAGACAGGCTCAGGTCAGGCAGAGGTCGATAATCCAGAGTAGTGGAGAGAAGGTACAGGATGGCAGGCAGGCTCAGGGTCAGGACAGGCAGAAATGTCAAAACCGGGCAAGCTAGAAAACCAGGAACTATAGACAAGACAGGCAAGGGAAAAACCGCTGGTAGGTTTGATGAACAAAACGAACTGGCAACAGACAAACAGAGATCACAGCTATAAATACACAGGGGATAATGTGGAAGATTGGCGACGCATGGAGGGGGGTGGAGACAAGCACAAAGACAGGTGAAACAGATCAGGGCGTGACAAAACTATAATTAAAACTGATGTTAGTCATGGCACTTGTGTGTTTAGTGCTGAAGTCAATTTGATTTCTTACAGTAGCATAGTCATTTAGCAACAGCGTGTTATTTCATTCAACCCATGCCGCGATGAAAGTACTAATTCAGTTCTTAAAACCTCTTGAACGTTATTGCAAAATGTAGATTTCTGCCTAAATAGACATACCTTAAAGTATATTTTTCATGAGATGTCCATTTAATATTCCGAACCCTCATTTGTTTGGATGGTGTAAGTAATTTTTGTTTTGTTTTCTTTTGAACTTAACAATATTAATTGGGGTATTTAGAGTACTGTATAGGTAGAGAACATTGAACAGAACAAGGCTGTGTCAACATAAAAATGTTGACAAAAATGTATATTTTATAGTCTCAAGATCTCGTAGCGCTGCATAGTTCTAGAATGGTCTGGAACTCACCTTTCTGTTAAAAATAGTTATACATCGTTGAGGAGTAATCACTTTCAATGACATAAGCTCAAGTACCTACAGTAGTACAAATATTATGAAAATATAAAAAAGCATAGTGGGGGCTTTAATGCTTTCTAAATATAGTAACAATTCAATTCTATAGGACTTACTATAATATTTCACTTTTCTTTTAACTGTAAAATAAATATAATCATATTTAGAGACAGTACAAATTTTGCCCCATTTCATATACAGTGAGGGAAAAAAGTATTTGATCCCCTGCTGATTTTGTACGTTTGCCCACTGACAAATAAATGATCAGTCTATCATTTTTATGGTAGGTTTATTTTAACAGTGAGAGACAGAATAACAATGAAAAAATCCAGAAAAACGCATGTGAAAAATGTTATAAATTGATTTGCATTTTAATGAGGGAAATAAATATTTGACCCCCTCTCAATCAGAAAGATTTCTGGCTCCAAGGTGTCTTTTATACAGGTAACGAGCTGAGATTAGGAGCACACTCTTAACTTCTTAGGGAGCGGTGGGGTGATAGCGTTGTCAGATTTAAAAAAGGCTTTACGGCGAAAGCACCACATTTGATTGTTTGAGGATAGCACCCCACATATTTTTTCCATTACCATAAATTCATAAGCCTTCACGGTTCGCACATAACACATTTCACAGAGAAAACAAATCAATTACCTTTTGAAGAACGTCTGCTGAGGGCTTCCCAAGTGTCCAACGAAGACAATCCATGGTTCTTTTGTTAGAAAAAGTTATGTATTATATCCATAAATCTCCGTTTGGTTGGCACGTTATAATGAGAAAATAGAGCGTCGACTACTCCATTGAAACATGAAGAGAACTCGTTCAACTTATACCTATAAACTTGTCCAAGAACAATCAAACATAATTGTAAATGTATCCTTAGGAACACTTTTATGTATAAATAGTATAATATTTCAACAGGAATATAAACTGGGCGATAAGAAAGGAAAAAACCACAGAGCGCGCCAGCCGTGAACGCGCATTTTCTTCTATTGACATATGTGTGGCCACTTCCTTATTCGTCTTCTTCTACAATCTAAAAGCAGCTAAGAAGAATCAAAACACTTTCTTGAGACTGTTGACATCCAGAGGAAGCAATAGGTACTGCATTCATATGCCCTTATATGGGCATTTTCATAAGGGAGGGGTTCCAAATGAGGCAATGTGTCAAAACCACTTTTTCCAGGACAGAAATTCCTCAGGTTTTTGCCTGCCATATCCGTTCTGTTATACTCACAGACAAAATGTTAACACTTTTGGAAACTTCAGAGTGTTTCCTATCCAATGGTACTAAATATGTGCATATCCTATTTTCTGGGCCTGAATGGGAGGCATTTTACTTTTGGGTCTCCAAAACCGTCACCTTGTGCGCTGCTCCCAAAGAAGTTAAAGGGAGTGCTCCTAATCTCAGCTTGTTACCTGTATAAAAGACACCTGTTCACAGAAGCAATCAGATTCCAAACTCTCCACCATGGCCAAGACCAAAGAGCTCTCCAAGGATGTCAGGGACAAGATTGTAGACCTACACAAGGCTGGAATGGGCTACAAGACCATCGCCAAGCAGCTTGGTGAGAAGGTGACAACAGTTGGTGCGATTATTCGCAAATGGAAGAAACACAAAAGAACTGTCAATCTCCCTCGGCCTGGGGCTCCATGCAAGATCTCACTTCGTGGAGTTGCAATGACCATGAGAACGGTGAGGAATCAGCCCAGAACTACACGGGAGGATCTTGTCAATGATCTCAAGGCAGCTGGGACCATAGTCACCAAGAAAACAATTNAAATGGAGCTCTTTGGCATCAACTCAACTCACCGTGTTTGGAGGAGGAGGAATGCTGCCTATGACCCCAAGAACACCATCCCCACCGTCAAACATGGAGGTGGAAACATTATGCTTTGGGGGTGTTTTTCTGCTAAGGGGACAGGACAACTTCACCGCATCAAAGGGACGATGGACGGGGCCATGTACCGTCAAATCTTGGGTGAGAACCTCCTTCCCTCAGCCAGGGCATTGAAAATGGGTCGTGGATAGGTATTCCAGCATGACAATGACCCAAAACACACAGCCAAGGCAACAAAGGAGTGGCTCAAGATTAAGGTCCTGGAGTGGCCTAGCCAGTCTCCAGACCTTAATCCCATAGAAAATCTGTGGAGGGAGCTGAAGGTTTGAGTTGCCAAACGTCAGCCTCGAAACCTTAATGACTTGGAGAAGATCTGCAAAGAGGAGTGGGACAAAATCCCTCCTGAGATGTGTGCAAACCTGGTGGCCAACTACAAGAAACGTCTGACCTCTGTGATTTCCAACAAGGGTTTTGCCACCAAGTACTAAGTCATGTTTTGCAGAGGGGTCAAATACTTATTTCCCTCATTAAAATGCAATTCCATTTATAACATTTTTCACATGCTTTTTTCTGGATTTTTTTGTTGTTATTCTCTCTCACTGTTTAAATAAACTTACCATTAAAATTATAGACTGATAATTTCTTTGTCAGTGGGCAAACGTACAAAATCAGCAGGGGATCAAATACTTTTTTCCCTCACTGTACATTGCCTTCAGAAAGTATTCACACCCATTTATTTTTCCACATTTTGTTGTGTTACAGCCTGAATTTTAAATTGATTAAATTGACATTTTGTGTCACAGATCTATACACAATACCCCATAATCACATTTTGATAAAACCATTTTTTTACATTTTCTAAATTAATGAACAATGAAAAGCTGAAATGTCTTGAGTTAATAAGTATTCAACCCCTTTGTTATGGCACGACTAAATAACTTCAAGAGTAAATATGTGCTTAACAAATCACATAATAAGTTGCATGGACTCATTCTGTCTTCAATATTAGTGGCTAACATGCTTTTTGAATTTTTGAATGACTACCCCATCTCTGTTCCCTACACATACAATTATTTGTCCCTCAATCGAGTTGTGATCATTTTTTTTCGACTTTTTCAAATCATGTTTCTTTTTTTTTTTTTTTTTTAACCTCTACCCAGGAAGGGCTCATTGAGATTTGAAATCACTTTTTCAAGAGCGTCCTGGCCAAGATAGGCAGCACCAAGTCATTACACAAAGACAGACAACATGAAATACTACAGGTAATCTAGTAAAAAAATATAGAATTCACAAGAGTATAACAAAATTGTGTTTCAGGTTTAAAAGTATTTTGTAAGGCATTCCAAGCCGATGGTGCAGAGTACATTAAAGCCCTTTTACCAATTTCAGTTCGGACATTTGGAACAGTTAGCCTAGCCCTTAGGCCTATTTGTTTAGATTCGTTTTGTATCACAACTAAAGTGGCCAAATAACTTCTTAAAATGAAGCACATTCATCTGCTTTACAAGGGGTGTAGAGCATAACTGGAATACATATGCAGCCATAAGTTTCATGTTAGGGGAAGATCATTTTCACCATAAAAATGCACCTTTATAATAAAAGCAATTCATGCATAATCACATTTGTGGTCACTTTTGAGAATGGTGTTTTCCTGCTAATGGAACATTCATGCTTATAGCCTACTGCCATGTGCGCATTGCTGCACTTATGATTTTAAGTAATATCCTAATAGTTTATCAACATTTTAAGCTAAACGTTCTCATTTGTTTCGTCAGGCTCATTACTTAAAACAGGTTTTTTTGATGCTAGTGGTTGTATTAATTTGGGATCTATCGCATCCCACAACTATCCCAGACTATGTTTGGAATATTTATTTCTCACACAAAATAGAATAGGTCAACTTTTGTACTACTATAGATTGACATAGGCTAATGCTTTTGCTGTTTGGTAGGCCTACTTGGCTGACGAAAAATACATTTGGACTGTCTTCACTTATAGCCTGTGAGAAAGACCTGAACATGTGACGAAGAGCCATGTGAGTGAGAGGTGCTTCGGCAAGCAGCCGGGAAAAGGGAGTTATAATTATTTTTTTCAGCCCAAGGGCACAACGGTCGCTGGCCACAAAAGGCATGGATTTTTTTAGTTTAGTGAGCATTACGGCCACACAAAGGGGGTGTAGCTGGGAAATATGAGGCATTATCAAGTGCTTGTCAACTTGTAAATTAGAGACTGATGAAGTGTGTACAGCCTGCACAAAAAACATAGCAGAGCTCATGCCTTTCATGCAGAGCTCATGCCTTATTTCAAATCATTATCAGAGTCGCATCATGCAGCCTTAGAGTGTATTAAAAATCAAAACATATAGCCCAACATTTTTATCACAAATAGTTAGATAAAGAACTCTAAATTAACTACCTCAAATTGTTTGGAGAAAAGATACTTTCTATTTTCAATTGTATTCTTCATACTATAAAATAATATTCTAAGTATATCTTGTGTGCTAGTGAATGAACTAGTGTAGCACACAGCCATATGGCATAGCCAGATCAGTTCCTAAAATAAAGACAACTCAGAGTATGCTACATGTATTTTGTTCTTCTGAAATACACTACATTTTCTTCATATCGTGTTTCTTTAGACCTGTCTAAAATAAATAATGGATTTATTGTTATGGCTATATTACATGGATTTATGAGACTTTTTAAAATGTAAATGTTCCAAAGATTTTTGAAAATAGAAATGGGCAAATATTGTATAATCCAGGTGTGCAAAGCTCTTAGAGACTTACCCCAAAAGACTCACAGCTGTAATCGCTGCCAAAGGTGTTTCTAACATGCATTATCTCAGGGGGGTGAATACCTATCTAATCAAGATATATTAGTGTTATATTTCTCATTAAAAAAATTGACATTACAGAGTATTTTGTGTAGATTGTTGACCAAAAATGACATTAAATCAATTTTAATCCCACTTTGTAACACAACTAAATGTTGAGGGGTCACGGGGTGAATACTTTCTGAAGGCACTGTAACTGACGACAGAGCATTATCTGCCAAGCCTCCTCAGAGCGATGCAGAGACAGACACCATTTGAATGTCTGCAGATTCGTTACAACTTCAGCATCACACACAAAGGGATTACTTCCCTCTGTGACCAAGAGAAAATGGTTGTTTTTCAATGCTATGAAATTATTTAGTATTTTTTCATGTTGAGAGCGCTAAATCCAGCTGAGAATATCACAGCAAGATGAGACTATGATCGCTAGACTGCCCCCTTTCATATGCTATCTCCCAGGTTGGGCTCCGTTGATCCGAGGGACAACAAATCGATTCTTTGTATGAATAGGACAGAAAACGTGACACATCACTCCATATGCAAATGTGGGGTGTGAAATCTGACAGTTCAAGTCAGCTCCACTGACAGAGTGGTAATGGAGAGTAGACCGATGTTTTCTTTTGGCAATATAAGGCACTGGACTCTACGATGTTCACAGAGCATTTTGTACACAAAAATGCCAGTCGGAACTGGTCCAGAACTGCTAAAAGTCCCCAATATATGGGACTTAACATCAAAGAGGTTGTACATGAAATATTTCACTATCTAGCCAAGTTTATTCACATAGATATACTGTAAAGGTGAAAAAGGCATCGACAGCCCCTGGTTACTGGCTTGAAAAGAATGCCTACAGCAAATAGGCACCAAAAGTAGAGTTACACCAAGCACATAGAAATGGCCTCAAAATTGCTGCAGATTTTATTCAGCGATTGAAAAGAAGAGCATAATATCAGTACTTCTTCATGAATGGGTTGCTTTTATCAGGATATGGCATGCAATGTCTGTGTTTAAGGGTGAAAGCAATTTTGTCGAAGATGCAATAGGCAGGCCTAACCACAATCATTATGATAAATTATACACCAAGCAAGGCTATACAGAAAGGGTGCTCAAACTTTTGGGCTTGGTGGGCCAAAATATAATCTAAGTGGTGGGCCATGAGCCAAACAAATATACATCATTTATTTAGTTTTTTGGGGGGGCAAGCTTTTTAGGGTATTGAAATAATAGCTTTTTTGAAAGTAATCATAAAATGTCACTTCAAGCACTAATCAAATCGTAGCCATATACCTTGACACCTAACAACAGATTCTGATTACCAATATTAAAGAGTTTTACCAATGATGCATAGAAACTGCTACCAAGTTTATATTGTCATACACTTAAGCAAAAAACACATGAATTCACATGTGGAAAATCACATGATTTCAAGTGAAACCGTGTGGTTTTGGATCACTTCACGTGATGATATTTCACATGAAGTTTCACATGTGAATTTTCACGGGATCACACAACCTTTCACATGTGAAATCATGTGGTTTTGGAACACGTCATGTGATGATATTTCACATGAAGTTTCACGTGGATATTTTTCACGTGAGATTTCACAAGTGATGCCATGCAAACAAAAATGAGTTGTTAGCATGTCCCCGGAACATCACGCAATGTTTTCAACTTTCATACATTATTAAATGGTGTATGATTATTTATACAGTAGTTATTATTTTAACATGTCCTCACCTGGGATTTGAACTCACAACCTCTTGATTCATCACATTCCAATCTTCCTGCTACACCAGCATGTCTTTGTCAATCACTGATTTCACCTGTATTCCTACACTTTGGACTTCAAAGTAACACTCAGCTTTGTTAAAAATACACTCAAGTAAAACTATTATATTCATCATAGTGATTCAGGAGTATAAGATTCTCCACCAACATTAGACAACTATACAGAAAATCCTCAAATTGCTGAAACAAGTCAATTAAATCAATAATGAGAGAATAGTCAGATTAACTGATAACTAAAATAGCAGTGCAGATGCCACTCTTTGCTAAGTGCAGAGATGTTTTATAAGTAATGAATCTGTAGGGGATTTTTACTAATGCTACATACTTTGTGGCACAGCAGAAAGTTCAGCTATGTGAGTAAATAATGTAATAAGATATGAATGTGAGCCACTCCAGATCACTAATCTGGCAAATGGACGTAAAACAGCACCAACACGAGCAGATCTAGATCTGGGATGCTCTGTTTTAATCAGCTTTCTGCTTGACATGATCATATGTGGTCCTGCAGTTATGGATTTTAGCTATTTGTGGTTCTGAAGTGTTGGGAGAGGTTAGCTGCACATTGTTGATGCTTCCATCTCTTTTAAAGTATTACTAGCTGGTTCTTCTGTTGTCTTTTGTATGTTTCTCCTAGCACAATGGATTGTATTATGGAGGATGACCCAGATAGAATTCCTTTTGATTACTTTGAAAGCAATTTTCGATTACTTTGAAAGCAACTGTCCTTTTTTCCACTCTTGTGTTATGGAAGACCACATTCGATTTTTTTTCAGGACATAGTCATTAATCTGAATTAGAAAACGAATACCCAGGTAGGTGTAATTTAGTTGCCTCTGAAAATGTATTTAAATAGACATAATGAGTCATCCTGATCTTCCAGCAAGCCAGCCCCCCAAAATATTTTTAAGTGGCCTGTTGACTGAAGTAGAGTATTGATTAGGAGTTTCTGGATTAGATGTTTTTCCATCTCTCTAATAGAAAAGGTTCTAGATCTGGTTAAGTGCAACTTTTCCCTCAAGTTAACTATAGGTCTGTGACACGTCTGCTTGTGTCTTCAGTTTTACATGATCCCTCTTCCCTGTCCTTTCATGTCAAGGCATTCGTTCCACTAGGTGAATATGACCTTTCAATTATAATCCATTGGCCTACATTTCTGACCAAGAATGTAAAAGGTACTCTATCTTTGTACTTTATACCATCTTTGATATCACAAGCCATTTTAAAAAAAATCCACTCCCTTGTTGAGACAGAGTAACATGTATGGAGGGAATGAACCAATCTAAATGTGCTGTATCTTGGTGCTCTGAAATAGAGATGATTTAGAGAGAGAGAAAGGAAGGGAGCGAGAGATAGAGAAAGAAAGAGTACAGCACAGCCCTTTGAAATTATGTCTGGGTTGGTGGCATTTCTAGCATGCGGGCCAGAACAGGGAGCAGGCGGAGAGTGGGTGGGGAGCTGAGAGGGTGGCGGGGCGCGGGCTCCGTCTGATGATGTGAGTAGGCAATATGACACGCTGGGTCAAGGGCTGTCTCGAGGGAAACACCAGTGATGTAATGGAAAGAACCGCTGATGGATTGATGGAGGGATGGAGGAAGATAAAGGGTGGGAGAGAGGAAAATATAGGGAGATAGGCAAATTGAAGGAGAAAGGGAGAGAGATGAAGGAAGATCGATGGTTATTTTACGCGTGGCTACATAAAATGGCTATACAGCACACATGAGTCTATATTCCATATATGTTGTTGGACAGTTTACTGTAGCTAAAGGAAATGGTATACAGTATACAAAACATACAATGCGTCTGAGTCTGGAATCCTTTTGTGACAAAATGCTAAACCTTTTTTCTGTAACATAGGATTGTCATGGGTCCATACTGAATGCTATATCTGTTGCAGGTACTTAAAAAAGAAACGTCCTCTCACTGTCAACTGCATTTATTTTCAGCAAACTTAACATGTGTAAATATTTGTATGAACATAACAAGATTCAACAACTGAGACATAAACTGAACAAGTTCCACAGACATGTGACTAACAGAAATTGAATAATGTGTCTCTGAACAAAGGGGGGGTCAAAATCAAAAGTAACAGCCAGTATCTGGTGTGGCTGCCAGCTGCATTAAGTACTGCAGTGCATCTCCTCCTCATGGACTGCACCAGATTTGCCAGTTTTTGCTGTGAGATGTTACCCCACTCTTCCACCAAGGCACCTGCAAGTTCCCAGACATTTCTGGGGGGAATGGCCCTAGCCCTCACCCACCCTCCAATCCAACAGGTCCCAGGCATGCTCAATGGGATAGAGATCCGGGCTCTTCGCTGGCCATGGCAGAACACTGACAATTCTGTCTTGAAGGAAATCACGCACAGAATGAGCAGTATGGCTGGTGGAATTGTCATGCTGGAGGGTCATGTCAGGATGAGCCTACAGGAAGAGTACCACATGAGGGAGGAGGATGTCTTCCCTGTAACACACAGCGTTGAGATGACAACAAGCTCAGTCCGATGATGCTGTGACACACTGCCCCAGACCATGACGGACCCTCCACCTCCAAATCGATCCCACTCCAGAGTACAGGCCTCGGTGTAACGCTCATTCCTTCAACGATAAACGCGAATCCGACCATCACCCCTGGTGAGACGAAACCGTGACTCGTCAGAGAAGAGCATTTTTTGCCAGTCCTGTCTGGTTCTGCGACGGTGGGTTTGTGCCCATAGGCGATGTTGTTGCCGGTGATGTCTGGTGAGGACCTGCCTTACAACAGGCCTACAAGCCCTCAGTCCAGCCTCTCTTAGCCTATTGTGGACAGTCTAAGCACTGATGGAGGGATTGTGCGTTCCTGGTGTAACTCGGGCAGTTGTTGTTGCCATCCTGTACCTGTCCCACAGGTGTGACGTTCGGATGTACCAATCCTGTGCAGGTGTTGTTACACGCGGTCTGCCACTTCGAGGACAATCAGCTGTCTGTCCTGTCTCCCTGTAGCGCTGTCTTAGGTGTCTCACAGTACGGACATTGCAATTTATTGCCCTGGCCACATCTGCAGTCCTCATGCCTCAATGCAGCATGCCTAAGGCACGTTCACGCAGATGAGCAGGGACCCTGGGCATCATTCTTTTGGTGTTTTTCAGAGTCAGTAGAAAGGCCTCTTTAGTGTCCTAAGTTTTCATAACTGTGACCTTAATTGCCTACCGTCTGTAAGCTGTTAGTGTCTTAACGACCGTTCCACAGGTGCATGTTCATTAATTGTTTATGGTTCATTGAACAAGCATGGGAAACAGTGTTTAAACCCTTTACAATGAAGATCTGTGAAGTTATTTTACGAATTATCTTTGAAAGACAGGGTCCTGATAAAGGGACGTTTCTTTTTTTGCTGAGTTTATGTGTCCTCTAGCCTTGTAAAGAGCAGGCTTAACGGCTGATCCCTTATCTATGGTGGTAAAACACATTGGACAATGCCTAGTCCGCTCACTCTCCACCATGTGTGTTTGTACATTTAAAACACTGGGGGGACTTTTTCTCATTCCATATCTGACTATTTTCAACAAGCACGCAGTTGAAAACAAATACTGACAGTGGGTTTATTCAATATTATTAACTTAATGTCATAGTAGTAGGTAACCTAGCAATGGGGCAAGATTTTGCCACTAGCTGCAAGTTGTTATATTTTAAGTCAAGTCTTCAAAGGGAATTGAAATATGTTGAATTCATTAGTAGTGTTGTGATGAAAATGTACCCTGAGATTATGCAAAATCATGTTAATTCTATCTCCGGATAAGCTGTTAGCAGGAGAGAGATACATTTTTAGAGCTTGTCTTAAGACAGCACTGTGTACTGTACCAGTCATTCTGAGCAAGGAGTTCTAAACCTTCCAACTAAATTAGAGTGTCCTTGAGTAGCTGGTGACAAGTAGAGAAAGGTCCTTTTCTCTCTCTAATAACTTCCAGATAGAGAGCCCTACTCCACTTTGGAAATGAAGCTGTAGCCCTGGCTGTAGAGAGAATAAAGCATTACTATACAGGCACTTGATTTGGCTCTGATCGCTGTCTGATTCATCTTCATTGCTATACCTTTCTTTACCTTAATTTAACTTCCTCAGTGTCGCTGAGAAGGGAAGATGATTCAAGGCTTTTATCTGTTAGATGAGGTCCATTAAAATATTCAGCCAGGTTGCAAGTTCATGTAGCAATATTGGTTATATTATCAGACTTCCTCCATTTTATTGACTTGAACTTTTCTGATGAAGATATTGTGCATTTTGCTGTACAGTAAATGATAGACAAAAGTGTGTGGATTTTGATACATTTGCAGATGTGGAGATACCTCTGCTTTTAATGCTTGACTGTTCAGTTATTTTCTAATGGGATTTTTGGACTAAATGCTAAATAGGCTTAAACTCCATTTGGGGGACGGCAGGTAGCCTAGTGGTTAGAGTGTTGGACTTGCTAACCGGAAGGTTGGAAGGTCAAATCCCCAAGCTGACAATGTGAAAATATGTTGTTCTTCCCCTGAACAAGGCAGTTAACCGACTGTTCCTAGGCTGTCATTGAAAATAAGAATTTGTTCTTAACTGACTTGCCTAGTTAAATAAAGGTAAAATGAAAAACACACTGCCCCCTCACTAGATCATTAATGTCTACCTTTCATGTTGAATACTGTTTGTGTCCACAGTCAGTTTATCTTGATTAGATCAGACTATATAACCCAGATATTAACAAAGCTCTCCTTCAGAAACACCATTGTAAATCTTTATGAAATCATGAAAAAAACACCCTCTGATGTTGATCCTGTTTTTGCAAAAGGGTCCATGTTGCAGCCGTGAATAAGCTCTTTAGTAAAAATCATAGCACAAAATTCTCTTTGATCCACCCTTTGATGATGGGAACAAACACAAAGACTTTGTCAGGCTAATTGGGGTGTTATTTAGTTTGCTAGGACACCATCTGAAACAGTCTCTATGTGTGTGTTGTGTGAATGTGTGTGTGTGTGTGTGTGTGTGTGTGTGTGTGTGTGTTGTGGTACTGTAGGGACCCACGGCCCCAGCATGTATGATTTAGATGATTCAGACTAGGACAAATAGAATTAGCCTGTTTTATGTGACGTCCTCCTCCCTACACCAGAGACACAGCTGGACGTGTGAGGGCATTAGGCATGTACTTTTAAACCCACGTATAGTTCCAATGTACCAATATGCTTTGATTAAAAGATACAACGTTATGCCAATTAATAACATTCCCTTTGAATGTGTTCAGTTCTACCGAATTAGCATACATTCTCTCCAATGTACACTGTCTACAGTTATACAAATTATACATACTGAAGTGCATTCTTATTATACATTCTGACTATATTGATTCAGATGACTCTTAATATAAAGGGCTCGTGGTGTGATATTTGCATTTCCTTCCTCAGGTAAAGAATGTGTTGGACCAAGAGGGCTTCGGCCGACAGAAACGAGGCTACAGAAGCATCGATGAAATTTATGTCAAAATGACCGACCCCCTATTCAGCAAACAGTGGTATCTGGTGAGTAGTCATCATTTCATATCAGCCTCAATTATGTTATTTTACCCACTGATCACTGATCCCAGACATATTCACTGCTGCTCCTCCTATGGAGATGATGTCTTTTCATTTGGCCAGTCAATATTGCCCATGCCATCTCATCTCCCTGTTCATGTCAGCCCCCTTCCCCAATGTTTACCCTAAACTGGTAAGTGTGACTTTCCTTTCTTCCGGGGCCAATGTGCCTTCCTTTATTCCACTTATCAGATTAAACGCTCCCCAGTAGGTTCCCAGCAAAGTACCATAACCGTGACATTTACTTTTCCCCCTCCCTCTCATCCTCCACACCTCATCTCTTCCTCCCCCTTCCTTTCCCTTCCTCCATGTTGAGTAATTCTCTAATGACTCCTCGGCTGGGTGTCCTGCATCATGGCCTGTATCCATATTGTTTGTGTGACTGATTAGATCAACACTGGCCAGGCTGATGGGACCCCCGGACTCGACCTCAATGTGGCTGAGGCTTGGGGACTGGGCTACACCGGGAGAGGCATCACCATAGCTATCATGGACGATGGTAGGTACCGGTATAGGCCTTACAGTTGAAGTTGTATCACTATCTCAGTAGAGATCATCACTGGGAGTGTAGTTCTGGGCTGGAGCTAAATTCTTTACACCAGGGGTGTCAAACTCATTTTGCCCGGGGGCCACATTCGGTCTTCACCGAGGGCCGGATGGTTGAATAAATCTATTATATTTCCTCACTGTCAAAATGTGCAATTAATAAAAGTCTTCTATGTTTATTTTTTATTTTTGATTAGCCCTCACTGTTGAGATTTCTTTTCGGGGATTGTTAGCAAGCTGAACAGAGTGAAGAGACTGTATAATGTAGAGCAACTATAATTTCTACACAGTTTCGATTTGGTTTTAGTAATTTAAATATAGATTCACGTCATTTTTTTTATTTTGTCAAACCACCCACGGGCCACATTGAAACGACTCGCGGGCCAGGGGCTGTATGTTTGATACCCCTGCTTTACACCCTGTAGCTCTTCAAGACCAGAGATGGTAGCCACTGGTAACCATCGGTGGCTACTACATTGTGTGTCGACTAGAAATAGCTTGAAAGGTATCTACATGTGGTTAATGAACTAATTACAGTGCCTTGCAAACGTATTCATCCCCCTTTGCGTTTTTCATATTTTGTTGCATTACAACCTGTAATTTATTTTTATTTGGATTTAATGTAATGGACATCCACAAAATAGTTTAAATTGGTGAATTGAAATGGAAAAAAATACTTTCAAAAAATAAAATAAAAAAATACGGAAAAGTGGTGCGTGCAAATGTATTCACCCCCTTTGCCATGAAGCTCCTAAATAAGATCTGGTGCAACCAATTTCCTTCAGAAGTCACATAATTAGTTAAATAATGTCCACCTGTGTGCAATCTAACTGTCACATGATCTCAGTATATATACACCTATTCTGAAAGGCCCCAGTGTCTGCAAAACCACTAAGCAAGGGGCACCACCAAGCAAGCTGCACCATGAAGACCAAGGAGCTTTCCAAACAGGTCTGGGACAAAGTTCTAGAGAAGTACATATCAGGATTGGGTTATAAAAAAATATCAGAAACTTTGAACATCCAACGGAGCACCATTAAATCCATTATTAAAAAAATGGAAAGAATATGGGACCATAACAAACCTGCCAAGAGAGGGCCGCCCACAAAAACTCACGGACCAGGCAATTAGGGCATTAATCAGAGAGGCATCAAAGAGACCAAAGATACCCCTGAAGGAGCTGCAAAGCTCCACTGCAGAGATTGGAGTATCTGTCCATAGGACGACTTCATGCCGTACAATCCACAGAGCTGGCTTTACGAAAGAGTGGGCAGAAAAAAGCAATTGCTTTAAGAAAAAAATAAGCAAACACGTTTGGTGTTCGCCAAAAGGCATGTGGGATGTGGGAGACCCAAACATATGGAAGAAGGTACTCTGGTCAGATGATACTAAAATTAAGCTTTTTGGCCATCAAGGAAAACACTATTTCTGGCACAAACCCAACACCTCTCATCACCCCGAGAATACCATCCCCACAGTGAAGCATGGTGGTGGCAGCATCATGTTGTGGGGATGTTTTTCATTGTCAGGGACTGGGAAACTGGTTAGAATTGAAGGAATGATGGATGGCGCTAAATACAGGGAAATTCTTGAGGCAAACCTGTTTCAGTCTTCCAGAGATTTGAGACTGGGACTGAGGTTCACCTTCCAGCAGGACAATGACCCTAAGCATACTGCTAAAGCAACACTCGAGTGGTTTAAGGGGAAACATTTAAATGTTTTGGAATGGCCCTTGAATGAGCTGGAGCAGTTTTGCCTTGAAGAATGGGCAAAAATCACAGTGGCTAGATGTGCCAAGCTTATATAGACATACTCCAAGAGACTTGCAGCTGTAATTGCTGCAAACGGTGGCTCTACAATGTATTGATTTTGGGGGGGTTAATAGTTATGCATGCTCAAGTGTTCCGTTTTTTTGTCTTATTTCTTGTTTATTTCACAAGAAAAAATATTTTGCATCTTTAAAAGTGGTAGGCATGTTGTGTAAATCAAATGATACAAACCCACCCAAAAAATAAATTTTAATTCCAGGTTGTAAGGCAAAACAAATCGGAAAAATGGCAAGGGTGAGAATACTTTGGCAAGCCACTGTAACTTTTAAGTACATGACATCCACCGCGTACATGTACAAACCAGCTCCCAATTAGAATGTAATAATGTAATAAGCACAACAATTATGTTTCAGGGATCGATTATCTCCACCCAGATCTTGCATCAAACTACGTAAGTACTTGATTATTTCACAATCTTCTCTAATAATTCCCTGTATTGCTGTTCTGAAATAAAATGACGCCTTGAAGTGCCGGTTTTGGCTGTTGTTGAGTGCCAGCGGCGGTGCCAGTGGCAGGTGTATTCCAAGTTTCCTTCATGGTTGGCAAGTCTCCTTGTGTCCTTTGAGGACAGGGAGATGGGCAGCCAGCCAACCAAGCTGTTTAATGTTAATGCGCTCAGCACTGTGGCAGGCGGGATGGCAGGCCGATCTGTCACTAGCACAGATAATGCCAGGGTAGCTAGCGCCGCATAATGTGAGGCTCCAACTCCAGAATACTGATAATAACACCTCAAAGAACTGTCAGTGTCGCTGGCCAGAAAGAGGGAAAAGAGGAAAGAGGAAAAGTAAGGAACTACCTCTTTGAAGAGTATCTTATATAACTCTCACTACGCATCCACACTCGCCTCCCCCTAAATATGGCATTTGTCTTTTCCTA
Source organism: Hucho hucho (assembly GCA_003317085.1). NCBI lineage: Eukaryota > Metazoa > Chordata > Actinopteri > Salmoniformes > Salmonidae > Hucho > Hucho hucho. The sequence goes on from QNTS01000863.1 coordinate 308,526, forward strand.
GTAGCACTGACTTTGCTTATAAATACTTTGTTGAGGGAAAATATAATTGATATGATTGTGATATGTTGGTGTCTCTCCTAACTATTTTATGATGAATGCACTAATTGTAAGTAATAATGGATGAGTGTCTGATAAATGACTCAAATGGAAATGTAAAAATGGAACTCACATTATAAAACGTATTATTTAACACTGACTATTAACATTGCAGTACTAATGAACATCTCCGGACTATGTACTCAATAATCTCAGTGTTCAGTGTTAAATGGCCAACTGCTGAAATCCTGAAATGGCTGTTTTGCTTTGACTGATAGTGAGAGCTGTGAATCTTATTGTGTCAGATCTGAGCCAATGACAGGCTTTATAGCAGTACAATGCTGATACAGGGAAACAGTCATGTCTTTTGTAAAACAGCACCATCCAACAATGTGTTCTCTTATAGAAACACAGTAATGAACAGCACTGAAAGGCTTTGCTGCATAAGTGTAGTTGGACACACACACACACACAGCCTTTCCTCCATACCATTTTCTCTTTCTTTACATCTTGGAAATATTTTGAGCTTCAGAGATGAGAAGGTGAGAGATGAGACAGCAAGAGAGCGAGGGAGAGAGAGGGAGGTAGAGAGAGGAAGTGAGAGAGATGAATAAATGTAAAAAATTTATTTCACTCTGAGGATATTCGAAAAGCTTCAAACTGTCAACGTTGTGGTTCATGCATGATTCCTGTGTGTGTGTGTGTGTGTGTTTATTTCTTGCCTGTGAACGGGATGAGTCTTAGTCCAAAAATAGCCGTGAGCATGGCAGTTGGGTTGATGCAGGAGGAGCATGCTCTACTGGGCTGATGGATCATGCTGTGTAAGGATCTAAAACTAACTTAATGCTACACACTTCCTGTGTGTGTGTGTGGTGTATTTGTGTGGTGCATTTGTGTGATGTATATGCGTGTGTGTGTGTGTGTGTGTATGTGTTTGTATAGATCCCTGTTTCTGTCAGGATCCGTGTGTGTAGCTGGTGCGTGAGAGTCAGGTGCAGGAGAGCAGAGATAGTGAACGAAAGCACTTTACTGTGGCACAGTACAAACACAGAACGCAAATAGCGTTACAAAAACAAATGCCTACAGGAAAAAGTGCGGCAGCACAAAGTACAAAATACCAGTCTGGCGCAAACCAGCCGGAAACGTGCCACTGACAAATAAACAATCACACACACAGACATGGGGGAAACCAGAGGGTTAAATACATGACAAGTAATGAGGGAATGACAACCAGGTGTGTGGGGAAACAAGACAAAACAAATGAAAAAGTGGATCGGTGATGAAAGTGGATCGGTGAAGGCTAGAAGACCGGTGACGTCGACCGCCGAACACCACCCGAACAAGGAGAGGCACCGACTTCGGCGGAAGGGATGCCACATTCTATAACACCTTGTATGAAATTGTTTCCTTGTAGTAAATTATTTATCTAAATTTCCCTATTATCTTTGTGACGAAAAGTTGTTAAAGACCCAGTTCAGTCAAAAATGTGATTTTTCTGTTTTTAAATATATTTGGAATAATACTGAGGTTGGAATAATACTGTAAAATGTTGAAAATTATGATAATGCCTTTTTAGTTTAAGAGATGTTTGAAAAGGTCGCCTGAAATTTCAACCTGTTTTGGTGGGATGGATTTTTGGCCTGCCTGGTGAATTAGTTAATAGACCAATAAGAAAGAGTTCCAATTCTCTCTGCCTATAACAGCTGTTTTTCTATTTTCTCCTCCCCACTCAGACCACTCCCAGTCCTAGCAAAATTCTTGCTTTGAGAAATTTCCCTTTGCTAAGAACCACATTTTGTTTCCTTTTGTCCATTTTAATTGAAAACAATCACGGTAAGGTACTGAATTTTTACCCAGAAATGTGATATTAAGAAAAAAAAAGTCTGCATTGGAGCTTTTAAAATTCATTGCCTATTGAATGACAGTTAAATCTAAAACCAGTCAATGTAATTTCATGCCAGGCTCTCGCTCTGAATGGTGATACATTCAGTAAATAGGTAGGATTAGTAAATCTACCACCGTGGCATTGTCATTATTATAATATGAAAGGTGAATGGAGGGCGTTTTCCAGGTTGTTGTAAAGCTCGTTCATGAGCAAACAAATATAGTATGGCTTTGATTTATCAATGGAAACATGTATATGTTGCGTGCAACAGTTTGATAAACACAATAATTGGTTGCACACGCAAATTCTAGAATCGCCACGTACGCCAGAACTAAGGAAGAAGGTTGTGTGAGCGGACCAAGTAATTTGGTGTTACTCTAAAGCGGAAAGGTGGAATAAACGAGTCAGGAGCAGGTTTGCTTAATTGAACAAAGTTCTCTATTGAGGGATTTCTTTCAACTCAAACACTCCAACACAATCAATGATAATCTCCCAAGGAAAACAAATCTTCTTCTTCAGACCCATGAGGAACACAAGACGATTATCTTTAACCTCTCAGGGATCACTGCACAACTTGACCGTTTTGGAGAGCCTGGCGTGCCCAAAGTAAAATGCCTCCCATTCAGGCCCAGAAAATAGGATATGCACATATTTGGTACCATTGGATAGGAAACACTCTGAATTTTGTAAAACTGTTAACCATTTGTCTGTTTCACAGAGTGCCTCATTTGGAACCCCTCCCTCATGAAAATGCCCATAAAAGGGCATATGAATGCAGTACCTATCGCTTCCTCTGGATGTCCTTAGTCTCTAGAAAGTGTTTTGATGCTGTTCAGATGAATTAGAGCAGAGAAGAAGAGGGAATCAGGAAGTGCCTCCTTGGAACTCTATAGTAGTGGGCGCGCGCTCTCGCCAAGCGCGCACTGTTTTTCTTCGTCTGTAGAGCTCAGTTTATATTCCGGTTGATTTATTATAGTAAATATACGATTCCGGTTGATTTATTATAATTAAATATACGTAAAAGTGTTCCTAAGGATACATTTAAAATGATGTTTGATTGTTCTTGGACAAGTTTATAGGTATAAGTTGAACGAGTTCTAGTCACGTTTCAATGGAGTAGTGGAGGCTGTCGTTTCTGATTATAACGCGCGAACCAAATGGAGATTTATGGATATAATACATGACTTTTTTAAACAAAAGAACCATGGATTGTCTTCGTTGGACACTTAGGATGACCTCAGCAGAAGTTCTTCAACAGGTAATTGATTTGTTTTTGCTGTGAAATGTGTTATGTGTGTGCCACGCTGGCTAATGAATCCATGGCTATGTGAAAAGTATGTGAGGTGCTGCCCTCAAACAATCAAATGTAGTGCTTTCACCGTAAAGCCTTTTTGAAATCTGACAACGCTGTGATATTGCCAAGAAACAGAGCTTTTGATGAGTATGAAACACTTGTATATTGGTGGATGTTTAATAATTCAACTTTGGGATTTTGAATTTGGCGCCTCACATTTCACCTGGTAGTGTCGGGAGTGGGGCGCTAGCGCCCCAATGATCCCTGAGAGGTTAAACTATAACATAAATCACGGATTTGTCACCGTCTTAATGGTTCGTTCGTGGATAGCTCCTCTCCTGTTGACCGTTCCCCAGAAGTAGTTTAACTTCTTGTCCTCTTCGCCTTCCCAAAAGATATGTCTTCCCCTTCGGAGGAGCAAACACTCTTTCCTTTCTTTGTCCCCCTCCTTCTCCCGGTTCCCTCCTCCCTCTTGTAGGAGAAAGAGAATAGGTCATTAGTACCGTCAGCTGTGCTTAATTGTCTCTGGTCTCCTTGACTCACATGCATGGTTGGGCTACTATGCGTGAGCCCAGCTTGCCCTCTGGTGGTCCTTCCACATACCTCCCCCCTCAGGACCGAACCAGAGGGTCGGGCGCCAGACGCACCATCTTGGTCACGTCGGGATAGCGCGTCTGCATTCCCGTTACTCGATCCGGCCCTGTGAATGACATGGAAAGAGAACGGTTGTAAAGCAAGAAACCATCTGGCTATTCTGTTGTTATTATTTCTCTTGCCGGCCATCCACGTGAGGGGAGCATGGTCAGTAATGAGTGCAAACCTACGTCCCAGTAGGTAGTACCGGAGATAATCGAGGGCCCACTTAATGACTAGGGCCTCTTTCTCTACTGTAGCATATCGCTGTTCCCGATCGCTGAGCTTCCTACTTATGAAGAGAATAGGCCTCTCTGCATCGCCTTCACCCTGAGCTAGGACGGCGCCGAGCCACGTATCCGAGGCGTCTACCTGTACAATTAACTCTTGTGAGAAGTCAGGAGCCTGTAGGACGGGATCCGAACACAGGCTATCTTTTAGCAATTGAAAGGCGTCTTCCGTCTCGTCCTTCCACGCTACCTGGTTTGGCAAGTTTTTCTTGATTAGGTTTGTGAGGGGGTTGGCAATGGTTGCATATCCAGGGATGAAACGGCGATAATATCCCGTTATCCCTAAGAAGGCCCGAACGTCCCGCTTTGTCTGGGGTCGAGGCCAGTCCCGAATTGTCCTTGTCTTCTCTGCCTGCGGGCGTATTTTCCCATTCCCCACTGTGTATCCCAGGTATTCCACTTCGGACAGACCCAGGCAGCATTTTTTTGGATTGGCCGTCAAACCTGTAGCTTCCAGACTCACGAGCACCGCCCGTAGTCGCAGGAGATGACTATCCCAGTCCTCGCTGTGGATGACCACATTGTCTATGTACGCCGCTGCATACTCTTGATGGGGCCGTAGAATGGCATCCATGAGGCGTTGGAAAGTTGCAGCAGCACCAAGGGCATCCTCACATACTGAAAAAGCCCCTCCGGTGTGGCGAAGGCAGTCTTTGGGCGATCCTCCGGAGCCACCGGCACTTGCCAATATCCCTTCGTCAAATCCAGGGTGGTGATGAACTTGGCCTTTCCTAAGCACTCCAAGAGTTCATCCACACGGGGCATGGGATACGCGTCGAATGTAGATATGGCGTTCACACCCCTAAAGTCGTTGCAGAGTCTCATACTACCATCGGGTTCAGGGACCAGGACTATGGGACTAGACCACTCACTCGTAGATGGCTCGATTACCCCCATCCTCAGCATTTCCCTTACCTCGTTCTTAGCGATGACTCGGCGGGCCTCAGGAATCCTGTAAGGCCGAATATGCACCTTCTTGCCGGGTTCAGTGTGGATATGGTGAAACAGGACATCTGTTTGTCCTGGGAATGGAGAGAATACCCGGCCGAATTTCATGATCAGCTTGTCTAGCTGTCTCGACTGCTCCGGCAGGAGAGTTTGGCCACGGCTCACCTGTGGTAGAGCCTCCTCTTTTCCTTTGCCCTCCAGGGCCATCAAAGCCAACCCCTCCTCTCTTTCGTGGTACTTTTTCAACAGGTTTATGTGATAGAGTTGGACCTTCTTCCTCCTGTCAGGTTGCTTGATGAGGTAATTGACCGGTGAGACCCTTTTCGTTACCTCGTAGGGCCCCCTCCACTGTGCCAGCAAACGGTGTTCAGCCGTGGGCACGAGCACCATCACTTTCTCTCCCACGGTGAACTCACGGGTGTCGCGGACTTATTGTAGGCCCGGCCTTGGGTCCGTTGCGCTTTCTCCATATGCTCCTTTACTATGGGCCACTGCCGACAGGCGGTCCCTCATCAGGGTAACATGTTCTATCGTGGACCGAAAGGGGCATGGTTGGGTCTCCCAGGTCTCCTTGGCTAAGTCGAGGATCCCTCGACAGGGTCTGCCATAGAGCAATTCAAATGGGGAGAATCCAGTAGACACCTGGGGCACTTCTCGCAGGGCAAACATTAAGTGTGGGAGAAGCATGTCCCAGTTTTTCCCATCTCTGGACACCACTCTTCTCAACATACTTTTAATCGTTTTGTTCAAGCGTTCGCACAAACCGTCTGTCTGAGGGTGGAATATGCTTGTACGTATCTGTTGAACCTGATATAACCGACACAAGTCCTTCATCAACCGGGACATGAACGGGGTTCCCTGATCTGTTAGGATAGTCTTGGGAAGGCCCAGCCGGGAAAACATCATGAACAATTCCTTGGCAATTCCCTTTGATGACATGTTACGAAGGGGAATGGCCTCTGGGAACTCGGTAGCGTAATCTACGACCACTAGGATGTACTCGTGTCCTCTGGCGGATTTCGGGAGGGGTCCCACGAGGTCCATAGCTATGCGTTCAAAGGGGTCTCGATAATGGGGAGAGGAATCAAAGGATTACGTAGTTGTGGCCGTGGTGCTGTACGCTGACATTGATCACACGTCTTACAATATCTGGCCACATCTCGGGTGACCTGGGGCCAATAGAATCTCTGCATGATTCTGTCGATAGTTATGTCCCGTGCCAGGTGTCCTCCTAGGACGTGGGAATGGGCTAGTTGTAGGACAGTATCCTTGTATGGTCTAGGCACCATTAGTAATTCCTGTTTTTCCCCCCTTCGTTGCACAACCCAATATAAGAGACCCCACCTGATTGCATAGTAAGGAAGAGAGAGCTCACCTGATCCATCGAGGTTTCTCCCGTCAATCATCTTCACCTTCCTCATGGCATCCCTTAGGTCTGGGTCTCTGTGCTGAGAGGTGCTGAACTGTCCCTTTAATTCTTGGGGTAGGTCGACCTCGGTAGAGGGGTGTGGAGGTTGTTCCCCATCCCCGCCAGGGGTGCCCGATGAGAATCCCTTCCATGTTCCCTCCTCGGATGGTGCTTCAAATATATCCCTTAACCCCTGGTTGCTCCTTCCTTCCTGTGTCGTGTATAATCCTTCACAGGTGTCTTCATCGGTGGTTTCCTGGAATAGCTGTCGTAGACGTTGGGTCGCTATTTCTTCCTCTGCTCCAGAGGACGAGGCCGAGGCTACGTTTTCTTGTAGGACTACTACCTCGGGCTTGGATTTGGGGGTGGGTTTTCTTTTCTTTTCTGTTCCCCTTCTTCCCGTGCGTAACATCATCTGCCGAAGGTCCTTATATAGGGGACAGTCTCTCCCGATCAATAACGGCACCTTCAGCTGCGGTACTTTCCCTGCCCTGACTGTACACCTTCCTTTTGGGGTGGATACAGGACACGGCTACTTTGTCTGGTAGCAGTGTTGCGGAGGTCACCATCAGCTCCTCTACTAACGTCACCATACTTCCCGAGTCGAGAATGGCTACCACATCCTGTCCTTCTATTCGAACCGGAATCTCTGTGGCAGGGGCTATTTCTGCTAACCAACAGTGTTGATCCTGCCCTCTCGAACCTGGATGCGTGGGTGACCATGGACTCGTCCTTTCTGGGACATTGTGGGGCATAATGGTCTGGAGACTGGCATTTATAACACCGACCCTGTTGTGTGGGTATTGACTTCTCCCACATCTGGAGTGGGTTTGGACGTTTCGGTGGTGGACGCGCCGGGTTGAGTCAGGGTACAGGATTTGCAGAATCCTTACGTTCCTCCTTGTCATCTTTTAACAACTCCCCTGTAGATCGGTACGTTTCCACCGCCTGGGCTATGTCGTCGGCTGACAAAGGGTTTGCTTGCCCCACAACCCTTTTTAAGTCCCTGGGTAATTCCCTCAATCTTGTCCACTACAAGGGTCTCTACTACATGTCCTACTCCCTTCCCGGGTTCCAGCCACTGTTTTGTAAGGCGTATTAGTGCGAAGATCTGGGCACGGACGGGTTGGTCCATTTATGGAACTTTACGGCTCTATCTCGGGTGGTCAGCTGGTACCGAGACAGGATCTCGGGTTTTAGTCGTCCATAGTCAGCAGCTTCGCGGGGGTCCAGGTCAAAATAGGCTTCCTGGGCCACCCCGGTCAAAAGAGGATCTAAAGCACTCGCCCATTCTGTGGGGGGCCACTCTTCCAAGGTGGCCGTCCTTTCGAACGTCATGATGAAGGCCTCAATATCATCCTCCTTGGAGAGATGAGGTAAGATGGCGTGAGCAGCTGCTCTTGGCTTCACGCTAGGTTCTTCTCGCCGGCTTAGCTGTTGTTGCAGGAGTTCTATGGTTGTCTGCTGTGCCGTGATCAACTGTTGTAGTAGAGCGTTGTCCATCTTTCTTGAATGGTTCCTTTGTGTCTACTGGTAGAATTTCGTTTTCCTCACTTATCTTTGTGTCACTCGTCCACCTGTTACCCGCATCCTCCACCAATGTGAGCGGACCAAGTAATTTGGTGTTACTCTAAAGCGGAAAGGTGGAATAAACGAGTCAGGAGCAGGTTTGCTTAATTGAACAAAGTTCTCTATTGAGGGATTTCTTTCAACTCAAACACTCCAACACAATCAATGATAATCTCCCAAGGAAAACATAAATCTTCTTCTTCAGACCAATGAGGAACACAAGACGATTATCTTTGTTAAAAATAGTAACAGAAATATCACATTTACATACGTTTTCAGATCCTTTAATCAGTACTTTGTTGAAGCACCTTTGGCAACGAGTTTCTCCCATTCTTCTCTGCAGATCTTCCCAAGCTCTGTCAGGTTGGATGGGGAGAATCGTTGCACAGCTATTTTCAGGTCTGTTCGATCGGGTTCAAGTCCGGGCTCTGGCTGGGCCACTCCTGCGTTGTCTTGGCTGTGTATTTAGGATCTCTCTGTACTTTGCTCCATTCACTTTTCTGTCGATCCTGACTAGTGTCCCAGTCCCTGCCGTTGAAAAACATCCACACTGCATGATGCTGCCACCACAATGCTTCATCGTAGGGATGGTGCCAGGTTTCCTCCAGACGTGATGTTTGGCATTCAGGCCAAAGAGTTCAATCTTGGTTTCATCAGACCAGAAAATCTTGTTTCTCATGGTCTGAGAGTCCTTTAGGTGGCTTTTGGCAAACTCCAAGCGGGCTGTCATGTGCCTTTTACTGAGGAGTGGCTTCCGTCTCGCCACTCTACCATAAAGGCCTGATTGGTGGAGTTCTGCAGAGATGGTTGACCTTCTGAAAGGTTCTACCATCTCCACAGAGAAACTCTGGAGCTCTGTCAGAGTTACCAATGGGTTCTTGGTCACCTCTCTGATCAAGGCCCTTCTCCCCGGATTGCTCAGTTTGGCAGGGAAGAGCTCTAGGAAGAGTCTTGGTGGTTCCAAACTTCTTCCATTTAAGAATGGTGGAGGCCACTGTGTTCTTGGGGATTTTTAATGATGCAAACATTTTTTTGGGACCCTTCCCCAGATCTGTGCCTCGACACAATCCTGTCTCGGAGCGCTACGGACAATTCCTTCAACCTCATGACTTGATTTTTGCTCTGGCATGCACTGTCATCTGTGGGACCTTATATAGACAGGTGTGTGCCTTTCCAAATCATATCCAATCAATTGAATTTACCACAGGTGGATTCCAATCCAAGTTGTTGAAATATCTCAAGAATGATCAATGGAAACAAGATGCACCTGAGCTAAATTTCAGGTCTCATTGCATAGGGTCTGAATATTTATGTAAATAAGGTATTTCTGTTTTTTATTTGTAATAAATTTGCAAAAGAGATGTCCCAAAAACGCTTTGTCATTACATGGCATTGTGTGTAGACTGATGAGGATAAACATTTATTTAATCCATTTTAGAATAAGGCTGTAACATAACAAAATGTGGAAAAAGTCAAGGGGTCTGAATACTTTACGAATGTACTGTACAGTATATGAGACCTCAGGGAACTTTCACAATGACACTCCATATTCAGAAGCTTCTGACCGTACAGCTCCTTTGGATTATTCTATTTTTTTTGTTCATAATGAGAATATAATAAGTGGTACTCTGAGAGATTCATGAGAGCATTTCTAGTGCATAGGTCATTTGATGATGTGGTAGCCTAATATTTCAATACAGCAAGAGATTGAAGATATAAGCAGTGCCGACACATCTCTTAGTCTCCAAAGTTGAGCTTGGAGACTTGTTCATCCCAATCTCAATTTGAGTTAATGTGTGAACATTACATCCTGTTTGAACCCTTTCATATGTTTTACAGCTTATAGTAGTATGATATTAAGTGTGAACAAAGCCCAAACCACAGCATTTTTTGTCCTAACACCAGTGCCTTAAAACCAGTACCTAACACCAGCACCTAACACCAGTACCTTCTTGCCCTATCATCAAGCCTCAGCCTCAACCCTCTCTGTATACAGAGGTATCGACCCCTCCAAACAATCTTACTCATACTACAGTCACAGTGCTGGAAGTCATTCTCTTCACCCTCTTACCTGCTCCACACGTCTGTAATTACTGATACAGCAGATACAGCAGAGCAGTAGACTGTAGTGTTTGGCATCTCTTTGTCCCTGAGTCATTCCTATATCCACGCTGGTAAATGTCAGCCGGGATCTCACTAAGGTCTGAGCTGGCCGCTGGCCTGGTGAATGATCTGATGGGTTCAGCTCTATACTCCTAATGACCACCGCCACACTCTCACCGCCATCTCCATTGTTTTTCTGGTGACCGCGCACACAACTCTGTAAGAACACCCTTTTCTCATCTGGACTGACCACCGCAATCTGGAGTCACGAACGCCACCCAGACAGACAACAAGCTACAAATCGAGAAATGAGGGGGAATGGCAATTAGAAAAGACAGGGGGTTTTGATTGGGACTTAGCTGAAGGAGAAAGGAAGATGAGAGAGAGGAGTGGAGAGTTATAAAGAGAGAGGAAGAGAAAAACAGACTGAGAGAGAGAAAAAGGGGAAAGACAGTGACAAGAGACTTGTTGAAGGTGGCTGTTTGAAAGAATGTTGGTTAGAAGAATGGTAAAAGAGGATGAGGAACATGAAAGACAGAGTGGCTTTCAGACAACAAGAGAGCTGGAGGGATACATTCTTTGAAGATTGCTATTTCGAAACAATCTGAAAGAGAAGCAAGTGCAATAGAAAAAGAGGGAGAGGTGTAAAGAGAGAAAGAGTTTTTGAGTAAAGAACTCAGAATAGAGATTCCTGTAATGGTTGGTGGATTTATAGATTTGCGTGTGTGGGTGTGTGCATGCCTTCGTGAGTGTGTGTGACTCTTCTGCAGAGCAGGCATTTGCTGATTATGCAGGCTGGGTGTCACAACTTCAGCCGAAGTTGGTCCCTCTGCTTGTTCGGGCGGCTTTCGGCAATCAACGTCACCGGTCTTCTAGATGCTATCGATCCATTATTCATTTTCCGTTGGTTTTGTCTTCCCTTTTCACACACCTGGTTTTAATTTCCCATCATTACATGTTCCTTATTTAACCCTCTGTTTCCCCCATTTTTGTGTGTGTGATTGTTTGTTGTAATATGTTCCGTGTCGAGTGATTGTTTTTTCCACTCGTTTGATATATTTTATGAGTAAAGTTTATGAACACTAATTTTTGTTGTCCTTACTCTGCCTTACCGGCGTCACGGACCTCATTACACTGGGTTGATGACTCTCCGACAGATGTGCGTGTGTGTAATGCATCTGTTTTCTCCTGCTTTTCCACTGTTATTTCCACAATGGCGGGAGTAATTGGTGTGTCAGTGTCTCAGCCGCTGTTCCTTGCAGTGACCATGCATTACTGTGACCATTCATATTAGTGCTGTGTGTGTGTGTGTGTGTGTGTGTGTGTGTGTGTGTGTGTGTGTGTGTGTGTGTGTGTGCTCGTGCTCGTGTTGGAAATTGTCTTCATATTAATCTGGTCCACGTGACATACAGTATTTCCATCAGACTGAAAGGTTTTCATTATAGCATGTTTGGCATGAGGAAATTCTAAACAATTATTTCTTGAAGCAATCAACCTTTTAAGGTCACAGCCATCCTATTTCCCAAGTAAAAATAGCCGTTGAATGACCAAAATATCACCCATAATATTTTTACGCTATTAAAATGCTCAGAAATTATGAAATGTTAGCTTTTCTCTCATCTCTAACTATCAGGACGCTTGAAAGAACAGGCTGAGTGAGCGGGGAGCTTAGGGATGGAAGAACAAAAACCATATAGTGACTATCAGGTGTGTTACAGAAAGTATACCGTTCACAAGTCAAAGCAGCCACAGTTGCATTATCTAAATGTTGGCTACCATATAAGGAAAACAGAAAGGAAAACGCTGCACACTGCTGCTCATGCTCCCAATGGATGCCTGATGAAGACCTAAGGGTCAAAACGCTGTTATAAATCAAATCACCTGGGAGCATGAGCAGCAGTGTGTAGCGTTTTCCTTTCTATTTTCCACGAGTTTGCCTACAACTCCAGCACCTACGGAAGTACCTGGATGTGCGTATGTCCTTCAGCTTTTGGCTACCATATATGGCAATGGCTATTTGCATATAGGCCTACTGCAACTTTGAGTACGGACCTGTGTAGAGTACGGACCTGAGTCGTGCCTATCAATGCAATAGGATCCTACTCCAATGCACTCTGTCTAAAAGGAAATCTCTTGCACAGTTATTTTTGCATACTAAGTCTTGTATAGTTAATTTCGTTTTGGTATATTACATTAAAGTGCCTAATATTGCATTGATTCGAGCACAATTCCCACAGTAGAGCAAAACATTGATAGTCTTAACTAAAG